>MU404213.1:0-62885 GCA_022695795.1 Biscogniauxia marginata
TAAATAAATAAATAACTTATTTAATTGTTTTTCTTCTTTTTTAAAATTTTCGTTATAAGTAATTATAAAGTGTTTAAAAACATAATAACAAATAAAATTCGATATTAAAAACCCTTTAACTTTTATAATTAACTTATAACTACATTTAAAATAATAAAATAATAAAATAATAAAATAATAAAATAAAATAAAAAACTTATATTGTATAATAAAGTGTTATTTCTTTTAATTTATTAAAATTAATAAGTAATAAAGTTCAAGTAAATAACCTATTTTTAAATATATAAACCTTAGATTTATTATTTGGTTTTAATTTAAAATTAGGGTTATTTTCTTTTTCGAAAGCTTTATTATTTTTAATTCTAAGTTAATACTATTAAAATTACTCGATTAAGTAATTTTAATAGTAAATTTAGAAATAATAAACTTATTATCGAAAATATTAAATGAAGTTATTATAAGTTATTTAAAATAATACCATAAAATTTTTTAATAAAGTTATATAATGTTAAATAATGTTATAATAAAAATTGAAATAAATAAAGGAAATTAATTAACTTTTATAATAATTAAAATTTTAAAAATCAAAATCAAAATCAAAAGTATTAAAAGGATTTAAAAATAAAGTTAACATTTTTATAAAAAAGAAATAAATTCCCTTATAAAATTTTTTTTAAACAAGTCATTCGTTAACCTTTACGGATATACTGTTTTTAAGTTTATTATTTAAATAATTAAATTATTATAATCATTAAAGTTATTATTATTATATTTTATAATGTAACGTGTCTCATAAGCGAGTGGGCCACTTGATTTCCCACACAAAATCGACTTTTTCAAAAACTTACAACTTTGCGCGTAAAAATCGTAAAAATCTCGGACCTTTTTTTAAATTATATAATTATAAGGTTTAATTAAAAGTAAAATCGAAAAAAATAAAAGTGAGATATATAAAGAAATACGTAAAAAGGACCGTGCGTTTTATTTTGATTTTAGTTTTTACGCGTTTTCTTTTCGCGTCTTTTGAAATTATTTTTTTTCGATTTTACTTTTAATTAAACCTTATAATTATATAATTAAAAAAAAGGTCCGAGATTTTTACGATTTTTATAAGTAAAGTTATGAATTTTCGAAAAAGTCGATTTTATATAGGAAACCATTTCGTTCGCGAGCTTGTTTCGTCCACTCCCTTGTGTGGTACATTATGTTTTTTTTTTCAAATATTAAGATATATAAAGTATAATAATATTAAGTTCTTTATAACATTTTTTTTAATTTTATAAAATAATAATTCTCGTGATTATTTAAAATTAATAAGTGTTTAAAGTTTTATATTTATTTTTTAATATAAAAATCAAAATGTTTTATAAATTTTATATTAAATACGTTTATTATTTAATTATTATTTAATATTTTATTTTTACTTTTTAATAATAATAAATTATTATAATATTATAAAATTAAATAATTATTTTATATATTAATTTAAACCATTTTTAGTATATATTTAAGTTTTTATATAAAACTTTTTAATTAATTAATTATTTATTTAAATGTGTTTATAGTATTTTGTTTTATTATATAAAATTAAAAATTAAAAATTTTTTATAACGTACTATATAAGCGAGTAAACGAAACAAGCTCGCGAACGAAATTTTATAGTTATTACACTTTTAACCATTAAAAATCATTTACGTCGCATCGAAATTAATTAATAATTATTATTATTCGAACCGTCTTATTTAGCTTTATACTTTAAAAATTAAATACTTTTTTATATTAAGTATTCGGTTTTTTAAAGCGTAATTTATATTATTTAATTTATTACATTTTCCGAGTTAAAACCTCTTAAAATTAAAATAAAAAATAAATAACAAATAAAATTAATTATAACTCTTCGAAATTTAAATTATTAAATATTTATTTATTTATTATATAAATATTATTAATTATATTTTTATTCGTTGTATTATTAAACATATTTTTATTCGTTATATAAATACGCGTATTATAATTAAATTAATTATAATATTATTTTTTTAACTTATAAAGTTATCCCTTTTTTTATATTAAATAATTTTCTTATTTTTAATTTTACGTCGCTTATTAAAAATGTAATTTATTTCTCGAAAATAAGTAATTTTATTTTATAATAAAAACACTTTATATATTAATATTAAAATAATTTTTATAAGTTAATTATAAGTATTTATAATATTTATAAAAAAACTTTTTTAATGTTTTTTCACTTTATTTATAATATAATTAAATTATAAAAATACCTCGTAAGTTATTATAAGTGTTTTAAAAAATTAAAACACTTAATTTATATCGAGGTTAAAAAAAGGTATATATATTTTTTATATAAAAGGTAATATAATAATAACCTTTTTTAAATTAAAAAGAATTAATTTAATTACGCGAAATTTAATTTATATATTTAAAATAGTTATTATAATAATGAAAACTTTTATAAAATAAATATAATAGCGATTTATTAAACTTTATAAATAATTATTATATATTTATTTTAAAATATTAAAACATACGAAGTTAAAAAGTTAAAACTTATATAATAAATAATTAAATATATAAAATATAACGATATTTTTTTATAATAATAATTTTCGTAATTTATTTAAAATTAAAAAGCGCGTAATTTTTTTCCTTTTCTTTTTTATGTATTTATAAAAATACTTTATAAAATTTATATTAAACTTATTTATAATTTAATTATTATTTAATATTATAATTTTACTTTTTAATAATAATAAGTTATTGCGATATTATAAAACGAGGTGTTTTTTTTAACTAAAATAATATATAATAATAAAAAATAATTAATAATATTTATAATTTAAATAATTATAATTTATTTTTAATTATTTTATTAAAATTATTATAATCGTTTATATCGTTTTATATTTATTATTATTATATTAATTTTAATAATTATTTTAATTATAAAATTTAATTTATTAAAATTATATATATATATACTTAAATATTATACTTCGTAATCGTATTATATTTTAATTTATATTATTTTTAATATATATCTAGATTTTTATAAAAAGCTTTTTAATAATTAATTCGTTTATTTAAATACGTTTAAAAGGTTTTTTATCGCCGTATAAAATTAAAGGCTTAGTTTTATTTAACACGCCTCGCATTACGATCGCGTAATAAGATATTTATTATCTTGATAACGTAATAAAAACGAGAAAAAATAATTAATTATTTAAATTAATAATACGTTAAACGATTATAACTTCTTTATAAAGTATACATTTTCGGAAATTTAATATAATAATTAATCGCGTAAATATATTTTTATATTATTATTATAATATAATATTAAAAATATTATAAATTTTCGATAACTAATAAAAACTAATATTTAAATAATATTTTTGGTTATTAAATTAAATTAAAATAATTCGAATAATAATAATAATAATTAATTAATTTTAATATACCGCAAATAATTTTTATTAATTAAAATTATAAAAACTAGTTTATTTATTTATATAACTTATTTATATATATATAATACGTTATTAATAATTATTTATATTTATAATTATAAAAATTTATTAATTATTTTAATATTTTAATATTATGAATATTAATTAAATATTTATAAATAAAAGCTTAATTAATAGTTTCTTTTAATAATTAGTGAGGCTTATATAATATTAATTGTAATAATCTTTAAAGAAGTGTAGTTCAAAGTAGTGGAACACAGTGATACTAGCCAGGAATACAGTGAAAATAGGTGTTTCAGATACATTGCTAATCATCGCTTGTTCAGATAGCGCCTTTTTGTCGAGTGACACGAGGAAAGAACATCAGCTTCTGAGATGCGAGATTCTAGACCTTAATATCCGGGATCATGGAATAGAATCTAGACTTTTACTGAGTTTTGTTGCATGATAATGTAGAGAGACATAGTCAGGCCATCTTGAATTTTCGAGCACTGGTAGGGGTTTCCCGTTAGCTATAGTCCCACGCCAGCGAGATTTCGCGTTCCGACCGGGGGGGGGTGGGGGCCGGGGGGAAAGGGGGAAGGAAAAAAACAAAGAAATAAAGTTTAAAGAAAAAAATTTTTTTTTTCGAAGTCTGACGAATAAAACAAAATACGACCCCCCATTGTCTCCGACTTGCATTTACATATACACAGGTACACATATTGCTGACGTATCTGCCGTTTACAATGGTAGACTGATGTAACTAAAGTGTACTCACTTCTTGGCTTGCGTCGTTCCTGAATTTACTTATGAATGCACGCCGATCCTGAAATCCCCCGAGACGGGAAAGGGGGAAAGATACCGAGTTCAGATCACGTCAACAAAATCATTCGACAATTCGACTTCGCTTCTGAATACCATCGGGTTCAAGCTGTGGGCTCTAGTTCTCCATCGGCATCTACCTTTGACGTCTTCTTTTTCTTTATTTTTCTAACCGATGTCCAACCACTCTGCGGCAAGGCGGCTGCAGTAACGGGGGCGGCTGTTCCATCTTCAATGCTCTAGCGCGTCTATATCACGGAAGCATTGAAACGTGTTATTACCTACCTTCTTGCCTTGCCTAAACGGTTCTACAGACCTAGCCATGCCCGTTGCGTTACATAACCGACTTTACTGCAAGCGTATTATCTATATCACTAAGGACAATAGCGAGCGTACTAAGTAGGATCATCAGTGCCGGTGCCCTTTTCTGTCCAAGTAGCCATCCAACGGCTTCAGGGCCGTGGTCTGTGTGGTGCGTTCGGTCTGTCTGTGAACACACCAACTTGGTGGCCCTCATTGGGAACAGGACAGGACAGGACAGGACAGGACGGGTAGTATAGGACAAGCCCGACACGGAAGAGGTGCGGAAGCATGATGCCGCCGCAACCGCAAGCTCTCGGCTATCCAAGTAAATCGCCATCTCCACCCCAATCACAAGCACCGCAATTGCATCGTTCGACTCCGCCCCAGTCGAGTTACTATATCTCGTCGCCGCCACCGTCGACATCGGCATTTTCTAGATTCCCGCCTGGGGAAGGTAGCGAGTCATACACGCAGCCATATAACCGTGCGCGAACGCCGTCGAGTGCCGAGTTCGATTCTACGTCGCAAGGACCGGTGGCTAACCGCCACCACTTCCACTATAACAATGGCGGCCGTCAGATAAGTGGAAGCAATGATTCAAAGAACGGCTCAAAAGAAAATGCAAACGCAAATGCTTCTGGGATTGACGTTGGCATTGGCATGGGAATCGGATTTGGTGGTGTAGGTATCGAGGAAGACGATGGTGAAAGTCGAGATGGAGGAGATGCAATACCGATAAATATAGATGCAAATGACGCTGCTGCCACTACTACTACTACTAATGCTACTAGTAGTGATAGCTCTGGTCGCCGACTCGCCGGAATGCGCCCTAAAAACGAACCGAGCGAAAGTCAATTTCAGTTCCGGACCCAGCAGCAGCAGCAGCCGCATAAAAAAGGTAATAATTACAGTCACAGGCTTTATAGCTCTAACCATAATCATCATAAGCACTGCATCTAATAAGGTAGAGAGGTACTTTTACCTTTATCTGCCTAGTCTACCCTAACTAATCCATAATAATCCCGCTTCAACTACAGCCTCCAACTACCTACACAAACGACTTCTCTTTTGTTCTTCTCTTCGTTCCTCCCCCGGCTTCCCCTGTTCTACCTTGCGAACTACGACTACGAACTGCATAAACTAATAATACCTTGGCTTTGGCAGCGACAGCGAATTACCCCCACTCATATCGCAACCCGGCATCCCAGACTTCGAATTCCAGTTACAACTCCAATTACAATCCCACCCCGAACTCGAACTCGAACTCGAACTCGAACTCGAACTCGAACTCGAACTTGAACTCGAACTTGAACTCGCACCCGAACCCGTCTTCGTTCGCCTACCGCCATCGCGCCGCCTCGTCCTCCGCCTCGTCTTCTGCCGCGCCGCCGAGGAAATCCTCCCTCCTGCCGCCGCCTTACGATACGAACAACAAGACCTTCACTCCCATCCCATCAACAGTCTCACCTACCGACACCACCACAGCGTCAAATGCCGAACGCACGGAGCCCTCTGCCACATTTTTCTTCGACCCTGTAACTAGTCCCCGACGCCATTCGCGGGCGAGTAGCATTGGTGCCGTCAGCGAGGGCTTTCGAAACCTCAATCGATGGTCCTCCTCTACTGCCTCGAGTCGAACTTCCGCCTGGGATCATTTCAATCAGCAGCAACACCAACAGTATCAGCCCCAACATACCAGGCTGAACAGCTTCTCGCGTCGCATGAGCGTGGACTCTGTCGGAATACTGACCGATCCTAACTTCGCCCAGTCCCCGCCGCAGCGTTCCTCCCCGCGCAAGCTGAGCAAGCGACGACCTTCTACCGGGACTAGCGTCTCGCCTAGGACCACGGTTGCTAGCCGGCGGTCTACACCTCCGCCGCCCAATTTGCCTCCGATCGTTTCCCTCCCTCCTCTCGATACCGACCCCGAGACAGTCACCTTCGGGGCCGAGTCTTCATCGCGCGTCATGAGCCGCGCCAGTCCTGCTACCACCACCCCCAATTCCATTTTTTCCAGCCAGCACGGAGGAGAGCCGCGGGATTACTTCTGGAATGATCTTGCCAACCCTGCCAATAGGACTGCATCGCCTGTCGCTACACGACCAAACCAGGGGCTCCTCCCAGCCGCGCCTCTCACACGTGATACCATGCTCGAGAAGAAGGGTCACGCGAGGAGCCGGTCAGCAGCCACTAAGAACAGCGCCGAATCGGCCAAAACTAAAGACCGTCCTAGCAAGCCTTCCCAGAAGGCCATGCTCTCCAAGGCTTTGTCCAAGGCAAATGCCGCCGTCCAGCTGGACAATGCGCAGAACTACGAGGCTGCTAGAGAGTCGTACTTAGAAGCCTGCGATCTCCTGCAACAAGTTCTGGCGAGAACAAACGGCGAGGACGATAGGAGGAAGTTGGAGGCAATTGTAAGTCACTCGCAGCGAGATCCCTCTCCACACGACTAATATTATTTATTGTCTATAGCGACAAACATATACGAGCCGGATAGAAGAGTTGGATGGCCTGGTACCGACGAATTCGCAAGACGACAAGGCACTTCCTGCGAAACCTGATAATGCAAACCAATACGAGGCTCAGATGGACCAAGCAAACGATGAAGCAAACTCACAGGCGGCGCACACCCTTACTAACCAACGATACAACACCAAGACGCCTACCGACTTATCGTCACGATACACGCCCTCTCCGAGTCTAGGTGCCGACCAGCGCCCGCTTCAGTCGTCCTTCTCGAAGTCTCCTATGCGCCGGAACTTTGAGGGTGCTGCGCTCAATATACCTCGTCCCGAGGAGGCCATTGTGCCTGCACCCTTGTCACCTCGGCGCCCGGCGTCTCCAACCAGACCGGCGAGCCCAGAGTTCATCGTGCGCCAGGACTTCTCCATTCCTCACGAACGGTTAGGTGCACCATCTGGCTGGAGGGGCCACCGCCGGGCTGCAAGCCATGAATCAGCATCGTGGTTGGATCCAATTGAAGAATCAGGAGGTTCGGCTGCGTCCTCGGTGCACTCGAGATCATCCTCGCTCGGCGTCAGACGAAAGCATCTTCGCCACATCAGCGGCGACACGGAAGCCGAGTTTGATGCCGCCTTGGATGCTGCCGTCGAGGCAGCATACGACGACGGTTTCGAACCCATGGACCCATCCGATATGGACGGCGATAGCAACGACGATTTTGACGTGCTAACCAATGCGAGACGTAAGGTAGAAATGGCCAAGGAACGAGTACGACAGACGGAGCGAGAGGCAGCGATAGAGCTCGCCCGCGAGCGCGAACGTCATAGACAGATATCGCTCAGCCAAGAGCCACAGGCCTTTAATGGGGATTTCTTCGATGCTAACGACTCGGATGAAGAGGAGGAGCGTATGCTGGAGGAAATGACCAAGGGCTACGCGATGGAAGACTTCGCTTTCAACCAATCGACCAAGTCCCGATCGAATATTCCCAGGGCGTCTGATTCCAGCGGACTGACCAGCCGGACGTGGCATAGTTCGATAGGTTCAAGCCCACCGACTGGAATGACGGGACTGTCTACGGTAACCGAAATGGCGCCACCGCCCCCCATATCCAAGGAGTCACCTCCCCCGTTACCCCCTCCGCCGCAAGCGCTACCACAGCTACCGCAGGGTCGTCCTCCATCCGCGACTGGAGTGCGCAGCCGTCGCCTATCAGGTCAGAACGCAAAGCAGCTCAAGATCGAGACGTCCAAGATTGGCCAGCCGCCTAATATACCACTCCCACCGATCTCGACAACGGCCGTGCCGTCGAAGTCCTCCAGCAGCTTCATCGCCCAGCAGCGACAAGCGCTCTCGGCGACCTCAACACGTCCAGGGCCCTTCTCTATGCGCCCCCCCTCTTCGCCCGGTAGAGAGGCCAGCCCGTCTGATACAACAGCCCCCCAGAGCCCAATTAACGTGACACTCGGTCTGGAAGCCGACGATCATCGAACTAGCTCGCCAGTGTCCGTCCGACACCCTCTCCGCGAAAACTTCTCATCTTCTAGCCTGAAGGCGCTGAAGACGCGACAGGTCTCCGTGTCGCAGATGGATGATTCTGATATGTCCCCGAACACGCCCCTTGGCCACCAGCTCTCCAACTCGGTACTTCCCCGTCCACCTGCTGTGCCTGCACTGCCTACGCCCATCATGGGTGCTTTCCACGAAAAGATGGCGGGCGGCTTTGGCGGGTTGCATCTTTTCGATTCCGACTTCCACTCGCCAATAGCGCGGCCACCAAGCTTACTACACCATCAGCAGATCAACCCTGACATACCAATGCCCCTGGAACCTTGCCCTTCTGATGGCATGCTTAGGCCATTCTGGCTTATGCGCGCGCTCTATCAGACCCTAGCTCACCCACGTGGTGGGTACATAAGCAACCGGCTTTTTGTGCCTCGTGACGCGTGGAAGGTTAAAGGCGTCAAGCTGCGAGCTGTGGAGGACAAGATTGGTCAATGCGATCTGCTCACCGCCGCGCTTCTCAAGCTCGCGAGGGTTGACAGTAACGACGCAGATGCTGTCCTTGAGGAGATGCAGAGCTTCGAAAACATTCTTGAGTCTGTCCAGTTTGTTCTTTCAAGGAAACTAGGTGCCGAGGTTGGTACCCAAGGTATTACCAACTTTCGGGATGAGAAAGACGGCGAAGCTACACCTGCTGTTCCAAGAAGCTCCAGTGTCAGCAGTAAAGCCGGGGCGTTTAGTTGGCGCAGGCTGAAGAGCAAGGGATCGGCTGTCAATTTGTCCAGTGCATACGGCGGGAAGTCTAGTAGTAACGGAGGCAACGCTCCCACGATTCACGAGAAGGATACTCTCAGTCCAGGAGGCTCCATACCGAGTTTGCCGATGACGACCCATCCTAGTAGTAGGCCTGCTAGGAGGGATGTTGCATCAGCCAAGTTCGACGGGCCTTGGGCAAACTACATGGCTAGCCTGGCACGTTTGTTTGACGCTGCACAGACAGTCGGTATGTCATGATTTCCGTAGCTTGGATTTAGGGCCTGGACTAACATACGTACAGATCAAATCGCGCGCCAAGTCGAAGATCCCGGCCTACGTCACGCTGACAAGACTCAGGTCGGACTCGAGCTATGCACTAGGCATGCGGCTGAATTCTTCGGTTTCTACATCTGCCGCTTTGTGCTGGCTGATCTGGCATTGTTGCTTGACAAGTTCGTGAAGAGGGGCAGTGAATGGGTTCTTAACTAAATGTGAACCGTGTGGAAATGCATATCCTTGACAAGTACCTAGGTAACTGACCTATTGAAGATCGTTCAAGATCGAGACAACTAGATATATCAGGCACTTGGTTTTTCACATGGCGATCCAGCAAGCATTTAGAGGTTCATTTTATTCCAAGTGGTTTGGGGAGTGGTTTCGACCAATGGCCAATTATTCGATCTTCCATGGTTAAAGCTTTCAAGGCCGGACAAGCTGTCATAGCAGATGATGCCCCTCAAGAAGATGACAGACAGCATCAACCAGGTCGAAGGATTTTTTTCTTATTAAAGCGTGGGGAATGTAGAAGGAGCGAGCCTTTTCTTTTCAAAGAACCTTGACAGGAGGAACAACCACTTAGACGATATGGGAGACGACCGAGCTATCATTTCTAACTTTCGTTCACTTAATTATCTTCTCATTAGTTCCAGACGTAGACATACCAAGACGCTGGTGGGGATACCAATAGGAGATACCAATGGTCTGTTCGACTGTAAATTACTTGCCCGGCTTGTTATAGCCGCACGAAGGGAAAGCTCAGCTGGATATTATTTACTACAGAGCTTGCCTACTATACAGTAGATATTGTACATACAGATAAACGAGTCCAAGTTCAAAAACTGGAATAGAACAAGATTTCATCGAACAAGTGAGCTGCAATTTGGCGGACATACAATCATCAGTGTACGCATAGTTCACTACGTTTTCTAAATGAGCTGGATGCTATGAATTTGTGAGGGATTCCCGTCTAAAAACCGAAAGATAGAAAATCCAAGGCAGAGGCTTACTCGAAACCGATGCACGCGAGCTAGTAGGTAAAGGCGTGCGAGCTCTTGGTGTGAAGAGTCATTTGCATCATCAACTAAAACTTCCCCTTACGAATAACGAAGCTTACATTCGAAGTTGTGTTATTTCCTCTTGATTATTAAGAACCCATCAAAAGCCTTCCCTTAAATATATCAAGGAGGAAGACGTCAATAAGTTGGCAAATGCTCCTTCGTATTACCATTTTCATATTCCTCATCGCCTCCTCTTCCCGGCTTCCTCGCTCGCGCGTAGAAAGGCAACAACCCAGCCCGTTATGCAGAAGCGACCTCTAAGATAGTCTTGTAGAACTGCTTCGGGTCGTGCGCGAAGCGGCCCAGGAATAAGCCGTCGACGCCGTCCTTGAGCTTGGCAAAGAGGCCCGGCCCGGCGCTGCCGCCATACAGGAGGCGCGTCGTACCCTTGCGCCGGGTGACGCACGGCAGCTCCCGGATGCGCCGGGTGACGGCGACGACGTGGTCAGCGCCCGCGGGCTCGGCGGCGCCGATGGCCCAGACGGGCTCGTACGCGAGCACGACGTCGGCACCATCTGGCACGGCGGCCATGACAGCGGCGACCTGGGCGCCGCACTCGTCGACGGCAATGGAGGTCTCGCCGCGCGTGCGCTCCCCGACGCAGACGAGCGGCACGAGGCCGTTGCGCGCGGCCGCGGCGGCTTTAAGCGCCGCGTCCGTGTCCGTCTCCCCGAAGAGGCGTCGGCGCTCAGCGTGGCCCAGCTCGACGATGCGGCAGCCGACCTCGGCGAGGACGGCGGGGGAGACCTCGCCCGTGAAGGCGCCCGTATCCTCGTGGTGGGCGTCCTGGGCACCAGTCAGGATCGGGACGGGGGAGGACTGGAGCTGCGCGATCACGGAGGTGAGAGTTACGTGATCGGGGATGATGAAGATGTCGACGTCGGATAACGTTGACGACGATGATGCTGATGACGAAGGCCCCGGGTGGGATTGGGAAAGCTCTCGGAGCAGATCGTCGACGTATTGTTTTGTCTTGGCGGCGGAGAAGTACATCTTCGTCGATACACCGACGATGCGGCGGCGCGGCGGCGCGGACATGGTTGTCAGAGGCGGGGCGGTCGTGTGATAACGGTCGTAGAAGGTAGGTAGATGTAATGTATGTAATATGACTTGGAGTGCAATACTTGGAATTGCACTAGAACTTGGCTAAACCCAAACAGCGCCACCATTACTAGCATTAAAATGCTCTACTTCTGTGATGTGAAAGCTTAGTTGTGGGTGAGGACCCTGAGAATCCTAGCCTGTGCCTTTGCCCTTAAGTCGACAACGGCCCGCGTTTCCCGGCCCCGCGGAGGAGACACATCTATAGGCAATTATTGGCCGGGATGATGAGCACGAGGTAGGTTAGATAATGATGAGTTGTCGATCTCGGAAGTGGATATTATTGTGCTTGTTTTTCAGGTCCGGAACCCGCTCCCCCAGTTCTTTGTTCCCACACGCACCGAGTTGGCATCCCTTCGGACTCCATCGGCCGGGGAGGGGTTATCCTGGCTTGTCTGGCCTGGAGACGCCAGGAGGTCGGGTTCTTCTTACAAGGGATGGGAGGGGTCATCAGGCGTTCCACACCCCCCGTGTAATACTATGGGTTCAAACTAGCGATTACCCTGACTAGTAAACTGTCAGCTCACGATGCGGGCAAAGTCGAATGGGAGACAATACAACCGCACTTGTAAAGTAGATACGGAACATAATTTCACATTAGAAGGCAGGTAGGGTTAGAGTTCCAATTTAGTGCTCTTAGTTCACGATAGCACCCATTTTGGTTCATTTGTAATAGCGGAAAGGCTGTGTAAGTCAACGAGCGACGATTCTCTCTAGCAGAGTTATCACAGCTCCTTCTCTAGCTCCGTAATCGCGTTGACCTTGGCCGCGCTCGCACTCGAAGTGTCGAACACGTAGCCTAACCATTCCTTTGCTAATCTCCGAGCAAGCTCGATCCCGACTACTCTCTCACCCATGCAGAGCACCTGTGCGTTGTTGCTGAGCACCGCCCGCTCGACCGAGAAGCTGTCATGGGCGGTGACGGCACGGACGCCCTTGATCTTGTTGGCCGAGATAGCTACTCCGAGTCCCGTCCCGCAAATGAGGAGGGCTCTGTCCACTTTGCCTTCGGCGACGAGCCTGGCGGCGTCTGCAGCTCGGTGTGGGTAGGCCGTCTTGTCGTCGGTGCTGCCGCTGCCGACATCCACGACGGACTCGACGCGTGAGTCGTTCTCAAAGTCGGCCTTAATCTTGTTTTTGTATGTGACACCGGCATCCTACTAACATATCAGAGAGAAGGGGAAGAAAAAAACAGGAGGAATTTCAATACAAGTAGTATTTTATGACGGAAGCTCAAAATCGGAAATACACTTACATCGCAGCCAACGGCAATCTTCCACTTTGGTGCAGCCATCCTTTTCAGTTCGTTTTTGGGGTATGGACTGGTAGTAAATCAAACGAATAGAAACTATCTGAGCGATAGGCTGAGGAATGGAGGGAAATTTGTCGAGTCTATTTCGTAGCCCGGGGGGTGGGGAGGCTGCGTTTGGTCGAGGCTCGAGACGGCTTTGACTTGATGGAAGAACCGGGAATATCTGACACCGTAAAAGACTCGGTTCTGATTCAACAAAAATTAAAATTTTAGTTCTCTACCTCTAAAAAAAAAAACCCCTCACGATCATCTGACACAGAGAAAGAGTCCTTTTTTGTTTTCCCTCTTCTCTCATCGTTTCACGTACAATTCAACAACACACGTAACTCGCGCCTCGTGATGGGCGAGTTGTAACGTTGGTGGGGTATAGAACCTTCATTGACAAGCATCCGGTTTGCCGTAATAGGAAATCCGACGGCAAATAGTGAGCAGACGATTAACTATTTTACCCCTCCGCAGTTCCCTACCGCCCATTTCTAAGACCCCCGATATCGTTAGTCGTACGAAATACGTACCTAGTTGCGTTTGCCCCCCTGTTTGCCTTACCCCCCTTTCTACCCTTTTCCCCCACCTCGATACCCATCCCCGTGGAAAGGCTAAGTTTCCTTTCACTTTCACTAGTCCCGTGGGGTTTCCAAGCAAAATGGGGTCCTGTCACGACGGCCAAGGCAGCCTAAAGCTTCTCCGACTTATACTGACCACTAGTGTTTCTCTTAGCAAGGGAAGGCTTGGATCTGCTGTATAAGCCCCCTTGTGTTTTCATCTTTGCTTTTTGGGGCGAGCACCGGATACCGACAGCCACTTACTCACCGAAAGCGCTCCATAATACGAGACCTCGTGAACCGAAGATTGGGTCGTGCCAGGCTCAACCCCTTACGCAGCTCAGTCAACAGTTTGTCTGTGTAATCGCTCCTCTGTCTGGCCGGTTATAACGCCGGCGTAATTCACGAGAGCTTCCTAGTCCTTCACTTGTCTTTCATCCCCCCTCCCCTCTCTTCCTCTCTTACTCTCTCCCTCTTACTCTCTTACACATACACACACCCCCTCCTCCCTCCTACACTCCCCCCTCGGCAGCTAGGTAGTATCATTGCGAGTGCTAAGAAGCCTACCTGTTACCACGGCATTTCCGACCGACTAACATTTACCCACACTTGACATTCACGCAATCCCCTGATACCTCAATTGCCGTACCGTGATAATGTCGAAGCGCCATCTCTTCCAGTCCCCAGATGGGCTTGTCAACAAGTGTCTCCGAGGCATCGTCGCATACAACCCCTCTCTCAACCTGGACGAGACCAACCGGGTCGTGTACGACAGCACATACGATCGGTCCAATGTCTCCATAATCAGCGGAGGTGGTTCAGGCCACGAGCCTGCGTGGTCCGGCTACGTGGGGAAGAACCTGCTTGCCGCCTCCGTCGCCGGTGACATCTTCGCTTCCCCCAGCACAAAGCAGATCGTAGCTGCTATTGATGCTGTCCCCTCGGACAAGGGCTCCATCCTTGTCGTCACCAACTACACTGGCGACTGCTTGCACTTCGGCCTAGCAAACGAAAAGGCTATTGCAAGAGGACACAAGTGCCGCATGATCATCTGCGGCGATGATGTCTCGGTCGGCAGAAAGGGCAGCCTAGTAGGGCGACGAGGCCTAGCGGGAGAGCTTGGTGTCCTAAAGGTCTTAGGAGGTGCGTCGGGCGCTGGCGGATCGCTCGACCAGGTCTACGACCTTGGTGTCGCCTT
Organism: Biscogniauxia marginata; assembly: GCA_022695795.1. NCBI lineage: Eukaryota > Fungi > Ascomycota > Sordariomycetes > Xylariales > Xylariaceae > Biscogniauxia > Biscogniauxia marginata. The sequence goes on from MU404213.1 coordinate 14,808, forward strand.
CTCCCAGCAAATTGTCTCCATTGCTGCCACACTTGACCACTGCCACGTTCCCGGACGGACAGAGCATGCCACATTGGCGGCCGACGAGGTGGAGATTGGAACAGGACCTCACAACGAGCCCGGATACAAGAAATTGTCGCCTCCACCATCACCGCAGGAACTCGTCAGCCAGATTCTCACGTACTGCCTAGACGAGAAAGACCCCGAAAGAGGTTATGTCAAGTTTGCAGGCGGCGACGAGGTGCTACTCCTTGTCAGCAACTTCGGTGGCATCTCATACCTCGAGTTGGGCGCGCTCGTGGATGAACTCCTTGAGCAGCTGGCGAAGACATGGAAGATTGAGCCGGTGCGCATCTGCGCCGGCTTCCTCGAGACTTCGCTGAATGCGCCGGCCTTTTCTGTATCCATCGTCAATATTACGGCTGCGGCACGCAATTGCTCGTACTCGGCAGAAGAGATCAAGAGCTTCATCGACGCCAAGACCGACACCCACTGGGAGTCTATGACGGGCTCCCAAGCGGTGCGCCGTAGCCGGCAGCAGCAATTCACGTCGCCGCCTCAGGAGCCTCACAAGACCGTCGATGACGCCAAGGATCTGAAGATTGAGCCAGTCCTGCTAGAGAGGATGCTGCGCAGCGCGTGCAATGCCATTGTGGAGGCAGAGCCCGACCTAACCAAGTGGGACACCGTCATGGGCGACGGGGACTGCGGTGAGACGCTCAAGACGGGTGCGACAAGTCTGTTGGCGGCACTGGACAAGAAACTCGCAGCCAACGGCTCAGTCGTCGCTGTGCTCCAGGACCTCGAGGATATTGTCGAGGGCAAGATGGGCGGCACACTTGGCGGAATTTTGGGCATTTTCTTTGTGTCGCTACGGACGGCGCTCGAAGACAACATCAGTGTTGCCAAGAGCGAGGGGATCCCCCAGTTGTGGGCCAAGGCCGTCAAGACGGCGCTGAACAACCTGGCCCGTTACACGCCGGCTAAGGTGGGCGACCGCACGGTCATGGACACCCTGATCCCGTTCGCTGAGAGCATGGCCAAGTCGGGCAAATTAGAGGATGGCGTCGCGGCAGCGGTCAAGGGAGCGGAGCTGACCAGGACGCTCAAGCCGAGACTGGGTCGGGCTACGTACGTCGCAGCAGGCGAGGACGCTAGCAAGGGGTTGCCTCCCGATCCCGGTGCCTGGGGAGCCATGGTCGCCATCAAGGGCCTGAAGGACGGTTTGTAGAACGCAGCATAAATTAAAAGTAAAAAGGAAAGGGAAGAAGGGAAATATAAAAACAGAAATGTATCGACGCTGCTTGTCGTGGAATGACAGGGATTTGGTGTCTGTTTAGCGGTTCATTGGTAGCAATACTGGCCATCTCTTAATGACATCTTTGGATTGTAAGAAGACAACCGTGAGGCAATTCGTCTGAATACTGATGAATTGTATCTACTTCACAACATTGCTCGACTCAAACCACGTTTCTATTCCCTATGCCGCTCTTCCCACCTTTCATTTCTACGCCTTACCGGCGCTGCCAAGCCAGTGCATATACTGCTCGATGGCCTTCTGCATCCTATCTGTACCCGCCTCGATGACGCTCGTCAGCGGCTTACCACGCATTTCCTCCTGGACCGCGGCGTAGTGCTTGTTCATGCCTTTATTGATATTAACTTTCGATACTCCTGCGTTGATGCACTTCTGAAAGATCTCTTCGGTGAACGGGTCCGCTCCGTGCAGCACCAAACGAACGCGGTCGCCAACGGCGTTGTTGATCGATGTCAGACGGTCGTACTCGAGCTGGATTCCGCGGGGGCCATATTCGCCATGTACGTTACCGAACGCCGGGGCCAGCATCTCGATGCCTGTGGCGACAAACTCTTCGGCCTGCTCCGGGGTCGTGAGCACGGCCTCGAGGTCGACCGTCTCGGCGACGCCGTCCTCGCCGCCCTCAATGCGGCCCGGCTCGGCCTCGGCGGCGATGCCCCGCGCGTGGCAGTACGCGACGAGCTCACGGGTCAGCGCGAGGTTTTCCTCCTTCTCGTAGTGGCTCATGTCGCACATGATGCTGTCGAAGGCGCCGTCAATGTCCGCGGCGCGGCGCACGAGCTCGGGCGTCTGTGCGTGGTCCAGGTGCAGGCTCACGGGAACCGAGGCGCCGTGGGCGGCGTCGGCAGCAGCACGCACGAGTGACGCACCCGCGTACTGGATAGCCCAGGGGAATAGGAGCACCATGGCGGGCGAGCGTGCCGCCTCGGCCGCGCGCACCGTGGCAATGATCGACTCGATGTTGTAGCAGCACATGCCCGGCACGGCATACCCGCCATCACGGGCGGCGTTGAGGATCGCCATAGATCGGTTCTTGGAGAGCTCTGGTCTGCTCATCTTGGATTTCTGCCTTTGGTTTTTTCTCTCTCTACCTTTTTACTTCCAAGGCGTCAGAAAAATAAATACCAATGATACTCGGTGACTGAGAAATAGCTATACATTCAAGAGAGGTAGGTAACTAAGAAATAAGACAGGTATCTCAAATCAATATATTCTTTCAACTTTAATTGATGACGAAGGAACAGACGACGGTTGAAGTGAAGGCCCGATCCCGAATAATTACTAGCAGGTAGGTCAAGGTAGCATCTTAGGTCAATAGAGCCAAATTTCAGTAACACATCAGGATTCTCGATCGAAGGTAGGTTTTCTCGTTTCCGGAACAAACATCGGTATACTATATGTGCCGAACAATCAGAGGGGAATATGTAAGTCCCAACGTGGGGTTAATAAGTACATGTAACTACATATACAGTACCTACCTATAACGTAAGTGTAAGTGTAACTGTAGTATACATAGCGTATATTAGCAGGTAACTAGCACCGTCTCGGTACGTAGTCTTCCCAAGAACTAACTAACCTACAGCAGAGAGAACTGTCAATATACAAGTCTAGGTTACTAGGTTTATTCACCAGCTTTACCGGGAGAACGAGTAGTCAAAAAAATCTATGGAGAGGCACGGGGGGTGATCGAACGAGCGTGCGCGTGTGGGACGCTTCCGACCTGCTTCTCTTCCATCAATCATGTTCCCCTCCCCGATTTCGCTCGGTTCGTCGGATAAGTTAAGCCCCAAAATCCTTTGATGTTCGATTCGTACTATGGATATTCGGCAAAATAGCATGACAGGGGGCTTTCGGGCTGTTACTGTGCTGCTAGGAGAACGGTGCACGCCGTGCTGCTTTATTGACCGCTGGCTGGCAGAGGCAGAGAGAAACCCAGGCTTGGAACAACTACTATACCTAGGTTGAGCTACTTCCTTCGTGATTACTAGACAGAGGTGTAAGTGTGAGGCTTCAATGACGTTATTATGCAACGTTCTTATCCTATAGGCTCGCACACACCACTCACTCACTCACTTACGCCTACGCCTAAGGTACACACACATGGGGATTAGGGCCCTGTAGCAACGGAAGATCAAGCTAGCTCTGGACAAATTGTACAAAGCTAAAATGGCGACGGCGATAACGGCAAAACCGGAGATCTCCTTCATCGGCCTCGGGGCCATGGGCTTTGGCATGGCAACGAACTTAGTCAACCAAGGGTACCGTGTGACCGGGTTCGACGTCTGGCCACCGACGCTCGAGCGGTTCCGGGCCGCCGGGGGCGACGTCGCAACGACGCCGGCCGAGGCGGTAAAGGACAAGAACTATTGCGTGTGCATGGTGGCGACGGCGCAGCAGGCGCAAGCCGTGCTCCTCGAGGGCGAGTACCCGGTCGTCCCCGCGCTCCCCGCCGGTGCGACGCTGCTCCTCTGCTCTACGGTGCCGTGTGCCTACGTCCAGAGCCTGGAGGCACAGCTGGCCGAGCGCGGCCGTGGCGACGTGCACCTGATCGACTGCCCCGTGTCGGGCGGTAGCGCGAGGGCCGCCGACGGCACCCTGTCCATTATGGCGGGTGCTTCTGACGTGGCGTTCGAGAGGGGTCGCTTCTTGCTGCGCGAGATGGCCGACCCGCAGAAGCTGTACATCGTGGCCGGCGGCCTCGGCGCTGGCAGCAACATGAAGATGTGCCACCAGGTGCTGGCGGCGGTGCATATCCTCGCCGCGAGCGAGGGGATGGGGTTCGCGAGCCACCTCGGCCTGGGCCCGGAGCTCGCGCGTGACAGCATCCTGGCCTCCGGCGAAGGGTGGGCGTGGATGTTCGAGCACAGGGTGCCGAGGATGCTGACGGACTTTCAACCCGTCGCTAGCGCGCTAACCATCATCGTCAAGGACACCGGGATCATCACCTCGGAGGCGCGGCGGTTCGGGTTCCCGACGCCGATGACGAGCGCGGCCGAGCAGGTATACTTCTCGGGCCTAGGGAGGGGGTACGGGCCCGACGACGACAGCAGTATGGTTCGGCTGTATACGGAGGGCAAGGGCAAGGTAGGGCCGGTGCAGGGGACCGCAGCCACCGACGAGGCTAAGCTGGCGCTGGTTGTTGCCCTGCTGAAGGGGATATATCTCTGCTCGGCCGCGGAAGCCATCTCCTTCGCGAGGAGGTGCAACCTCGACCTGGACCAGGTCTACGAGCTGTGCGTGAACGCAGCCGGGGGTAGCGCGCTGTTCAAGACGGTTGGGCCGGAGATGATGAAGCTGTGCCGTGGCGAGCAGCCGTCGGCGGCGGACGGGGAGGGTCTCGGGGATCTTGCCCAGCAACTCCAAGACGCTGTTGCCGAGGCCCAGCGGCTCAAGGTGCCGGTTTACCTGGGCAGTCAGGCGCTCAGCTTGATACGGCTGGCGTTGCAACGCGCGCCTACGAACGTTGAGAAGCTGCCCAGAGCTATAGTCGCCAATATTTGGACCTCGTAGAGATAAAATTATATATATATTCTGTCATATATCGACTTGACGTCCTACGTCGGCGCTTGGATCGTGATTATTTTCGCTCTGACCCGTCGGTGACCTCTAGCCTGACTGTTCAATAAGATAGGGGCTGGGCGCAATTGCTCGCACATTACGCACAGCTGCGAATCAACACAGTTGTGGTCATGCAATCGTATATTTCTTGACAGCATATGTAGGTACCTAGGATTAAGTCATACTAATCCTGTCTTCTAAATGAAGCGAATTCGTTTGCAGTGATCATTCCGCAATTGTTGTACGGATGGTCGCCAGAGACCCCCTATTAACATTAGCCCATTCATCGGTACAGGTATTACAACCGCCATATCCCTCAAAATGAATCTAGTGCATATGTGAATGTCCCATCTAGGTTTTCTGGCACCTTTTTCCTCAGCGTTCATCAGTTATGTAAACCCAGAAGTAGATAGTTACGATTGTAAGCTCTATTGTTACCTTTCATTCATGAGTATTCAATAGCCGCTTTGTTCCTTCCGATTATCTTCCTTGGCAGCTTCGCCAGCATCCTTGATAGCCTTTTCGTCTCCTCTCAACTTTGCAAAGTACTCTTTGATATCCTCGGCACCAATAGCCTTGCCGCTCTCGGCGAACTGTTGGAAGAACGGCTTCAGCTGTTCCTTGAGGTGATTATACGCCATGACACCCTCTATTGCCCGAACGCGATCCACATTCTTCAGTGCGGATTCGCCGCGCTCATACAGCGACCCGCTGCCGTGCGTGGACCCGTGCTCGGATCCGCCATCGGAAAGAGGTGGCTCATATGCTTCTTCCTCTTCTAGAAGCTGTGGGTGGGACTTGAGTTTCGGGAAGCACGAAGCGCAGCGGCAGAAGTGATCGCGGAAGTCTGGATTGACGAAGAGGGAGAACTTGCCAGTTGGTGCAGGCGGTAAAGATGCCAGCTTGCATTCCTCCATTTGGGACACGTTGTCTTGTTTCGCCCCTTCGTCTTCGGCTTTAGCTGGAGTATCGTCCAGAGCAGCTTCAGACGGTGCGGCGGTAGCCTCCTCTTCTGTAGGCTCGTTTTTGACACGTTTACTAGGCTCACTATCCCTAGCCTCGCCATCATCTTCCAGCTTGCGTTTCTTGGCCAACGGTGCCTCATCCGCTTTCTGGAGATACACGGCGGGTAAGAACCCAGGAGTTCCGGCATATCGTTTGATCCATGGACATGCTTCGACGCATTTATAACAAAGGAAGTGGGAAAAGTCGTCTTCACCAGGGAATCCATCTGGTAAAGGAGCGTCTTCTTCCTCTTCCTCCTCCTCCCCTGCCGCATGGCCGCCGTCATTCTCCTGCCCCGCGTCCTCAGGAATGGGTGCGAGGGTTACATCGGTGGTAACATTGGAAGACTGCTTCTTAGGCATCTTCTCATACCACATCGGACCTAGGCCAACTAAGCAACCGGGATGGTACCAATCCTCGCCGCATCCACCCGTCTCGTGGGTTCCCAGACCTAGACATTGAAACATGGTGCCCTTCTGTTCATGGGCGTTATAGTCGATCGAGCACGAGCAAAAACGGTTGCGGAAGTTCTGGTTGTATTTGTTGTCGGGGTCTGGTTCCTCTGAGTGAACACCCCCTTTAGTATTAGTTTCGGGGTTGATGCGAAGGGTACATTTCTGGTCGGGAGTGAATCGCGACGTGCCGCAGTCGCACGTGAAGTTACGCTTCTGGAATATCTCGACCAGCTCGTGCTCGCCGTGACATTGAACGGAGCATGAGTAACAGACGCCTGCAGGGTTATACGAGTCCGCAGGATTCGCAGGCGGAGGGTTGCAGGTGAGGCAGGCGAATACGTTTTGTCGCAAGGATCCAAGCGGCCTGGTACAGTTCTCGATGCTCTAAGACGGAATACAGTTAGCAACGAGGAGAGTTCATATCAAGTCGTAAGAGTCCTTTAGATAATACAAGACGTACATATGGCAGAGCCTCGCGCGCATCGGCTTCCAGCTGCATCTGATCTCTAATAAAGTCGGCTGCAGTCTGAGAATCATCAGATCGCTGAGATGAGCTCTCTCGTCGAGGGCGCGGATTCTCATTATGAGGTGCGTCGTAGACACCAGGCTCGACCGCGTTGTGTGAGGCCTCTGGGGCCGACGGAGGATCCATGATCGCCGTACCGTTCTTCGATGAAGAGATAGCAAAGTAGTGATTTAAAGGAATGAGTTGAACGAGTCGAATAGGCGTCGAAGAAACCGGGAGTTGAAGGTTGATTGATCGATGGAATGGACCAATGCGCTAGCTGGATACCTCAAGTTACAGATACCTGGGGTACCAGATACTTACAAATAACCAGTTTTGGTAGGGCAGCTTCGAGTTGGACAGGTATCTTGTCCACAGGTAGGACACGGTACGAGATCAGCGATCGCGCCGCGTCTCCTAAATGATGTAACATACGGGGCCCTAAGAGCACCTATAAAATCAACTGGAGATGGATAATCGTAGTGGGTCACATACCACCTTACAGGGCGAGGGCGCCATAAGTAGCTTAGTGCCACAAGTAGTGTCAGGGAATGTTGTTATATTCTTAATAAAGAACTAAGTTCTAGGTGCTAACAGTGGAGAATAGCTTATCTATATGTATATAAGGTTATAAACCCTGTCATGTGACAAAATGTCCCTTCTAAAAAAAATAACAATATTTTTATCGTTTATAATTATTTATAATAAATTAAAGTTATTTTATGTTTTTTAAATTAAGGAATTTAAATTTTAAAATCCTTTTTAGTTTTTTAGTCTTTTTTTATTAATTTATTTAACTTTTTTTTCTTAAAATCTTTATAATTTATAATTAACTATTTAGATTTTTATTACTTATTTTTTTAAAGTTATTTATTTATTATATTTACGTTTTAAGCTAAAAAACTCGATAAAATATCGTTTAAATGTGTTTTTATTAATAATTCTTTTTTTATAAGTTTTAATATAAATATCTCTTATATATAACAATTAACGTTTAAATACATTTAAAAGGGGTATTAACTTAAAATGATTTATTAAGATAATATCGTGAATTTTAAAGTGTTTCAAGAATTTAAGTTTATATATTGATTTTTTAATTCATTTTTAAATTTTAAATAGATTTATATATTATTAGTTTAGTTTTCGATTAAGAATTATTACTTTAAAAATATTATAACTTTTATAAAAACGAAATAAGATTTTATTTTCGATTTTAAAGAATAAAAATTAATAATATTAATCGTAGTATTTTTTTTAAATTTATTATAAATATTAATTTATAAAAATAGTTTTTAATAGTTATTTTACACGATATTTAAAAAGAGATTTAATAAAAATCTTGTAATAACTTTAATTAAAATTAATTTTATTATTAAGGATTTAATCGAATTCATTAAATATTACATTATAAAAATAATATTTAGTTATCGACTTAATTTTAAGAATAAAACGTTTAAATTAGTTATTTATAATAAAGTAATAAGTAGTAAAATATAAAAGTTTTATTTAAATTTAAATTTAAATCTTAATTAAAAAAAGAATTTAAGGTTTTTATCGTTTAAAATTAATTTAAAGAATTTTTAATTAATTAATAATAATTTATCGATTATATTATTTATTTAAGATTCCGCGAATTAATTATATCGTTTAAAATTAATTTATAAATAATTATAAAGAATGTATTTAAATTATAATACGACTTAAAAAATTTAAATACGATATTTATAATAAGTATATAAAATAAGCAAAGCGGGTTAAAAATAAGTTATATTAAGTTATAAAGTTTATATATTTAGGTTTTTATAATTTAGTATTTAAAGTATTTTTAAAGTATTTTTTTTAATTCTTTATAGTTTATTATAAAAAAAAGAAGATAAAGACTTATTTATTCGAGATTAATATAGTTATCGCCGTGAAATATATCGAAAATTTTATAATAATAAATTCGCAAAATTTAAAGCTTTTTATAATAAATTATTTTTAAAGTAAAATAATAATTAAACTTAGTTAACGACTTAAAATAAGTTATTACGTTTAATTTAATTTAAAACTATTTTCCATTTTAAATTAATAAAATACTTTTATTAAAACCGGGTTTTAAATTTTAAGGTTAATTATATTAAAGCGATACTTTTAAAATTTAATTTGTTTTTATTAGTAATTAAAGCCATTTTAATTATTAATAAGATTTTTTTAATAACATAACCGCGGAATTTACTAAAAATACTTATTAATATTTTTTAAAATTATTAAGTAATTAATTTAATTTTTTCTATAAATTCTTTAATATTTATAAAGTCTTTTTTAGTAAGAAGTTTAAATAAAGCGTTTAAAATAATATAAAGTTTTCTTAATTTATATATAATTTTATAATTTATATAAAACGAAAATTCTTATTATTTAAAGTTATAAAATTTATAATGTTTTTATATTTAATTATATTAATAATAACACGATAATTAATAAAAACAAAAACTTATTTTATTACATTTATTTAATAACAGGGTTTTTAAAAAATTTATATAAATCTTAAAATCTTTATCTTAATAAACTAATATTTCTTTTTAGTATTAGTTAAAATTCGTAATAAAAATGTAATTATTTCGCCGTTTCTTAAAATTTTAATTTTAATCTTTTTTATAACGTAATATATAAACACTTCAATTTCGTATTTAAACACGTCGAAATCAATATAAAGGGGTTTAAATAAGGTGAAGAAAGTTAAGATTATATATTTAATAAGACTAGCTTTTAAGGATTCGAGTTTCTTAAGTTTTACGCGTATAAGTATATTTATTAGGACGTTAATAGCTTATTTTTACGTTTTTATTTTAATGTTTATATAAATAAACGCGGCTTTATATTATTTTAAGGGTTTCGTGATTTTAACATATTTAAGTATATTTTTTCGTATATATATAATTATATTAATAAAGGTTTTTAAGTTTTTTAATATAATTAAGAATTTAATTTTAAAAATAATAGTTAACTTTTCTTTAATAATAAAAAACCGAAAAAATTCGTTATTTAACTAAAAATTATTATATTTAAAATATAATAAGATTTTTAAAGAAATTAATAAAAATATTTTTATAAGTAAAATGTTAAATAGATTTTTAAGGTTTATTATATGTTTTTAAAGGTTTTAAATATAATATAAATATTATTATAATAATAATTTACGGTTTTAATCGATTTAAATATAATATTTATTTGTTTTTAAACGTACGCGTTATTATTTTTATATATTATTTATTTAACGTGATAATCGTAAGGACTTAATATATATAAAAATAGATTTTTTATTAATAATAAAATAATATTGCGTCGTAAATAAAAATAAAAAATTTATTAGTTATTTTATTTAATATATTATCTTGAGATTTTATAAAATAAACATTATTTAATATTAAATTATTAACAGCTTATATATTAATTATTATCCTTTTTTTCGTTTTATTTAATATAATTCTTTAAATAATAAAGATAAGAAATAAAAATAAGATTTATTAATATATATAAATAACTTTGCTTTTTATTTTAAGTTTCGTAATAATATCACGAATTAATTAATAGTTTTAAAAATTTAAAGAGTAAACTTTACATTTTTTAAGAATATTTTTTAATTAAGTTTAAACTTAATACGGGTTTTTTTATTAAGAGGTATTTTAACGAATTCGGTGTTTTAAAAAATCATTTCGAATTTTAAAATAAAAGATATTAACGCTTAAAATATTTAAGGTCCATACTCGTTATAAATAGTTACGTTAATAAGGTATTTAATTGTTTTCTTAAATGAAATAATAATAAAATCCTAAGAATTATTAAAAATCTTAAAGTTACTTTGTAATAACTAATAAATAACTAAGTTAATTACTTTTTTATTTATAATATAATATTCGTGATAATTTAACTTAATTAATAAGAAATATTTTATTAAAATATTTTAAAAAATAAATATAATGGAATTTAAATCGTTTTAAATTAAGATTTTTCGTAGCTTATTTATAGTTATTATTACGAATATTAAAACTAAATTCAAGGTTAATTTAGAAATAAGATTTTAATTAAAATGCGTTTTATAAAACATTTTAATTATATAATATAATTTAAAAGAGATTCTTAATACTTTAATTATAAAGATTTTAACTTTACTTAGGTTTTTTATATTAATTATAAATAAAAGAATAATTACTTAATAAGATTAAATAATTACGATTTTACAAGATAATTATTTATTTATTTATTTAAAATTTAAAACGTCGATTTCTAATAATATATTAACGTTTAAACTATTTATTAATATCACTTCACAAATGAAAATAACTAAAATTATTTTATTATTTTATACGCCTTTAAAGAAAAATCGAATAATAATATAATCGAAAGAAATATACTAGGTTTTACTTATTTCATAAATGAGAAATAACGTGGCTTAATAACGCATTTTAAATTTTAAGTAATGTTTACGGATTTATTTTTTATTCATTAAAGTTTTAATATAATTTATATTATTATAAATGTTTTTTTATGTTTTTAAAGGGGGATAAAGTAATATATAGTTTAAGGTAAATCCGTTATTTATATAAGAATCCCGTATTAATATTAAGTCGTAAATCGATTAAAAATTAAATAATAGGGATTCTTATAAAGGTAAATTAAAGTGTTTAAAATAGTTATTTATAATCTTGCTTATTATTTTATTTCGCAAATTTTAAGGATTTAAACTTAAGGTTATTAATAAGAATTAAAAATATATATATCTTATCATTTATATAAAGTATATTTTTAAAAATAAGACTTATAATTATTATAATAAATATGGAATTAAATTTTTTATAAACTACAAAGTTCGTTAAAAATATAAAAATATAGTTTTAACGGATATGTTTATAAAGCTTATTTTTACTAAGAAATAACATTTTGCATTTTTTATATATAAATAAATAAAGTTAAAAGGCTATAATTATCCCGAAGTTATAAGCTTTTTTACCGGTGTTTTAAAAATTTAAAAAATGTTTAAATCCCTTAGAAATTTAGCTGTAAATCATGATATCATCTTAATTTTAAAGTATTAAGTTATTCATTTAGAATTTATTTGCGTTTTTAACGAATTTAAGATCGAAATCGTTTTTTAAGTTATTATAATATGCTTTTTACATTTAAAATAATTAACAAGGTGTTTAAAGCTATTAAAAAAGGGCGTTTAATTATAGTATATTACGGTAATTATTTTGATATAACTAACGATTTTAATTTTAATAACCTTAATAGTTATTTTAATAGCCTAATAATTTTAATTAAATTCTTGATTTTACGGGGATTATTACCTTTATTAGTAGTTATTACCAGGGTTATTAAAAAAACTAGTAGTTTTTAGTTAAAATTAAGTTACTAACTAACTTACTAGTTTAAGTTACTAAGTTAACTAACTTAAGTTTTTTATAAGTTAGTTAATTAATAACTTAAAAAAAAACTAGTAACTTACCAAGCTTTTTTAAAAATAATTTTAAATTTTAAATATTATTTATAATATAATTAATTAACTTATAATTAACTTATAAATTTATTTTTAATTAATAAACCTTTATTTAAAAATAAATTTATTTTTGTTTTAAAAAGTAATATTAATAATTATTTTATTTATAAATATTTAAAATATTATTAACGTGCTTTACTAATACCTTATACATATTAGTACCCTGCGCACTTTCCTTTATTTTATACCCTATAAACTTTGACACGCGTTTTCTTAACAACTATAAATAGAAATTTAAACCCAGGAAGCACGAATTATCTTAGCTATCGAGGCTATTTGTTTATTTAAAAAGCTAAGTCGTTGGTTTATTACGAAAATCTATAAGGTTCCCGAATTTACGTTTCGACTTAGAATAAATAGTTATACTTCTCTTAACGAACGTTTACCCTTAAACCTTAAATTAAATAAAATAAAAAAGGATATAATTATTCGATATATACTCGATTTAAATTCTCGAGGTTTTACGCCTCGGCTCGCTAGTGTTAAAGATATAGTAAATTTTTTACTTGAATCTCGAGGGGCATTACGCGTCGGGAAGAATTAGGTATATCGATTCGTATAATAACGACTAGAGTTAAAATCGCGTTTTAATCGCGTTTATAACTTCTAAAGAGCCTTATGCGAAGATTTAGAGCTAATTAGCGCGTGGTTCCGACTAGTTAAGAATATACAAGCGAAATATAGTATTTAGGATTCCGATTTTTATAACTTCGACGAAATAGGCTTTATAATAAGTGTAATCTTTTCGGTAATGGTTATAACTCGCGTAAATCGACATAATAAAAGTAAGGCAGTTTAGCTAGGTAATCGGAAATAAGCGATAGTAATTACTTGTATTAATAGCGAAGGTTAAAGTATCCTTTCGTTTTTAATAGTTTAAAGGAAAAATCATTTTGTAAGTTAATATATTAAGGGCGGCTTTCTACATAACTAGGTAATTAAACTAACTAATAATAACTAGATAAACAATAAAACAAGCCTAAAATGGCTTAAGCACTTTGATAAGCATACTTTTACTTGAGCTAAAGATCCATATTAAATGCTTGTCTTTAATAGGTATAAAAGTCACGAATTAGCGGAATTTTAAAAGTATTATAAAGCACATAATATTATTACTCTTTATTTATCTCTTTATTCTTCTTATTTAACTTAGCTACTAAATATTAAGTGTTTTAATGTTTTAAAACGGGTATATAATTAACAAATTAAGACTTTTATTAAGGTTTATATTAACTATATTATAAAGGTCGAGTTCTTTCTCGCTTTTAAAGCAGCTTATTTAGCCTTTATAACAGCTTAGAATGGCTAGGTTAGATTTCGCGGAGCTGGTTTAATGCTTTTCGACCCGCAAGTTATAATTTTAAAACTTGATATAAGGTTATAAACTTTGAATCTTAATATACCCCCCTTGATTAATACTAACCCTTAAGTCTTTTAAACTTTTTATAATGCGACTAATACGCTTTTATAATTAACCTTAATAAAGAGTCGCATTATATGCCATTAAGGAAGCTCTTTAACCCCCATTTTTGAGACGGTAGCGGCGTTAACTAAAAACACTAAAATGTTAACTCATAAGATGACGCTTTTATTAGCCGAGGTGCGCACACTTCGAGCAGTAAATAAGGCACTTAGTAAACGCCGCAAGGCTAAAAAGACTCGAGTCCGTCAAGGGGGGGCACTTACTATAAAGGATACGCAAGACGTTTTGGCTCAAAAGGAGGCAGAAAAGCAGGCTCGACGCGATAAGCGCTCTAAGGGGGGTAAGCAAAATGAGGGGCAGCCTTCTAGGCGACGATATAATACTTGCGAGGAGACTAGTCATAATACGCGTACTTATCAAGATACTATAATTGTATTAGGTTTATCAAATTCTAAGTAATTTAAGTTAATTCTATACGTTGTGGTTGTTAAATCTTAATTCTAATATAAGAAGATAAGGGAAAATGCGCAGGGTACTAATATGCGTAAGGTACTAGTAAAGCACGTTATATAAATTAATTAATTTTTTAATGAATTTTAATTTTTAAAATTAAGGTTTATATAAATTATATGTTATATAATTTATCTTTTAAACTTTATAATTAAAAGTTATTTATTTAATAAGTTATTTAACTTATAATTATTTATTATAAAAAAACGTTTATTTTTAATAAAAAGAAAATAATTAAGTTATTTAATTAAAATAACTTTTTAATTATAAGTTAAAATTTAAGTTTCTTATTATATTATATAAAGATAAAGTTTAATATAATTTATATAATGAAAAAATATTTTTATAATAAATCATTAAAAATATTTTAAAAAATATTTTTATTTTTATTTAAAATGTTAAATGTAACTTTTTTATAACCCTTAATTTAAATAATTAACCTAAAATTATAAAGTTTATATAATAATTAAAATAACTTTTTAAAAAGGGTTTAAATTAATTTAAATATTAATTAATTTAACTAAACTTTTAAAAAACTTAATAAGTTACTAGTTTTTTTTAAGTTATTAATTTGACTTATATAAATTAATTTAAGTCAAGTTAGTAACTAATTAACACTAGTTTAAGTCAGCTTAATAACTAATTAGGACTAGTTTAAATCAAGTTAATAATTAACTAAGACTAGTTTAAGTCAAGTTAATAACTAACTTGCACTAGTTTTAATTAAAGGTTTAAAAAACTAGTCTTGGCAAGTTACTAACTTAAGTTACTAATAAGTAACTTAATTATAACCCTGGTTATTACGATACCCTTAATAGTTTTAATAGTTGATACGAAATGGATTTTACGAGGTGCCGTATTTCTAATTTTAAAAGTTTTAACCTTTACCACGATTTTATTTACGGCTACGAATATTCTAGTATTAATTTTAATATTAAAGCTAGTTAACTTATTAACCTTAATATTAAAAGTACATTACTTAATAAAGATTTAAGGAGTATTATTTACCGTAATAAGTAGTAACAAGTAATTATTATTATAATTATTACTTTTATTATTAAGAAACATATAAAAATAAAAGTTAAGTTTTTTTTTAAAAAGAACGCTTTTATATTTATTTATTTAAGCGAGAAATCCGTTAAAAGTGGTTTTATTTATAAGCTTATTAAATTATCTTTATATTTTAAAGTTTAAAGATTTAAAAGTATATATTAATTAATTATAAAGTTTAAAGTTATAATATTTAATATCTCGAATAACTTTTTATAAAAATAATTATAATTTTTTTCTTTATTAAAAGTTAAATATAATAAATTAATGTTTCTTAAGATTATCAAGGGTTTTGTTATAAGTTTTTTAAAGCAAAACTTAAAAGTCTTATAAATAAGTATTATTATTCCGAATATAAAAATAATCTTTTTAAGGTTTATTAATTTTATAATATATTAAATTAATATCGTGATTTAAAAATATATAATTTAAATAAATTTAACCTTATTTTCGTTATAAATCCTAGTTAAATATATAAAACGATTTATAAATATAAAGATATTTATATATATAATATACCTTCTTTAAATAATAACGTTAACATCATTTAGATTTTTAACCGTAAAATTAAAGTATTTAACCTCTTTTAATTTAAGGATTTCGTTACCGTTTTTATTATTAAGACTTAGCAAATTCTTAGGTTAATTATTAAGCTTTTAAATAGTTTTAATAATTAAATTATTAATATTTGTTTTTTACTTGTTAAAAGTTATAATAATAAGGTTAATTATATCTTAAGTTATAAACGGCATGAAATTAAATTTAAATCTTAATTTTAAATTAAATATTATATCTTTATTAATTAAGTTGAAAATCGGCGGGTTTAAAATTAACTTCAAAAAAACTAAATTTCAAAGATTATATTTAATAAAGTTATTAAAAATTAAAGATAATGTAATTAAAATAACGGTTTTAAATTTTACTTATTTAATTTTAATGTCTAATAAAAACAAAGATAAAATATAAAAACTAAAAAAATCGCTTAGTAAATATAAGTTTAAATTAATTATAATTCGTGATTTTTAAATTAATATCTCTAAATCGCTATTAACATATAAGTAAAAAAACTTAAAAAACTTAAAGGTTTAATTTTAAGATAACAATATAAAGTAAATAATAATAAATATATTAGTTTTAATAATTATATTTACCTTTAAACTAAAAATCTTAAAAGTTTAATAATAAATACTTTTTATAAACGTGGCGTTTTTAAACTTTATAAAAACACCGAAAACCCTTATTTAAAACCTTATTTATTTCTTATAAATATAATAAATTCCTTTTTTATAAATATAACGGATTTTTAAAAGCTTTTTATAATTATAAATTTTAATGCTTATTATTCCTTCTTTGTTTTATACTTTTCTCATTAAACTTTAAAGAAATTATAAAATTTCCATTTTAATTTAGCTTATTTAATAAAATAAAATAAAATAATTTAAATCTTTAAAAAATCGATGTAAATAATAAAAAGCAAGTTTATAAGTTAAAATAAAGTTATATTTAAATGTCGAGTCTTAATAAAGCGTTATATTTATCATATTAAAATATTAATTTTAAAATTAAGGTAATTTAAATTTAATTTAAAGTTTATATTAAAATAACACGAATAATATAACTTGAAAGAAGTAACAAAAGAGCTAGAGGTAACGTTTAGTCGTTAAAAAAACGTGTTAAAATACACGTTATAAATTTCGAATATTAAAAAATGATTTAAAAGCTTAAAAAGCTTAAAAAGCCTTAAATTTAAAAGAAAAGCCGCGAAAGCTTTTAAACATGAAAATTTTCGTTAAAGAGATATTATTAATTTATTAAGGAATATTATTATATTTTTGATAGAGAACTAAGTTTTAGGTGTTAATAATGGGGAATAACTTATTTATGTGTGTATAAAGCTGTAAGCCCTGTTATGTGATAAGTAGCCTAGTGCTACTTTACGCGATATCGCGACGCTGACACGTCCAAGACGCGCCGGGCTGTTTGTTTCACTGCTAAATCTAAAATCTAAAGCGGGATGAGTCCCCACCTTCATCCACCCCATTCAGTGCAATTTTCCATACAAGACCCGATTCACCCTTTTCCCTCTCTCAACCTCAAACTGGTGCAAAATACCCCCCCTTCTGCAAATATTATCCATACTCTAGCACGTATCGAACAAGTTTTATGTCTGCCATCGACTGGAAGTTGTGAGGAAAGATAAATCCACAATGAGGTATGTCTCAATTTCTCCATATCACCCGGTGCCAATTAGGCTTGTAAAATCGGGCGTGAAGCCCAAGCATGATGATGATAGCGTCTGACAAGACTGTGGACATACAGTTCCCCTCTCCGAAGTAATATGGACTCGGCGAACCGCGGCGCTGCTCCACGAGCAAGCCGCAAACGTTCTCGCACTGGCGGCGATGGCTCCTCTTCCGTTGCAGCATCGAGCCCGATGCCCTCTTCCCCACCCGCCTTCAACATTGCTCACGGCGGTGACGACGACGACGACATTGAGGAGGAGGCCGAGATCGAAGACGACATTGACGAGCTTGATGAAATGGCTGAGGACGATGTCGATCTCTTCCGCGAAGGTTTTGAACGGGACTATAGGGAGAAGGACGACAATGACGCATACGAGGGAATTGATCTCGATGACGAGGGAGACTTCGAAGACATGAACCTAGGGGATAGACGACGACTAGAAGCTCAATTGAACCGCAGAGATCGAGAGGTTGCCCGCAGACGCGCTCCTGCTGCTTTTCTGCCAGATGAGGATGAGGATGGTGACATTGATCTCACCGCCCAGCCTCGTAGGCGACGTCATCACTACGACGAGGATCCGGATGATATGATGGAACAGGATATCATGGACGAGGAACTCTCCCTCGAAGCATTGCAGGACGTCAAAGCTTCGAGCTTGACCGATTGGGTATCCCAGCCCGCAGTCCAGCGTACCATCAAGAGAGAGTTCAAGGCTTTCTTGACGGAATACACCGACGAGAGTGGTTCGTCCGTCTATGGCAACCGTATCCGTACTCTTGGTGAGATCAACGCCGAGTCTCTTGAAGTCTCGTATGACCACCTGTCATCGTCCAAGGCCATCCTTGCCTATTTCCTGGCCAACGCGCCAGGTGAAATCCTTACTCTGTTTGATGATATTGCCATGGAAGTTGTGCTTCTTCACTATCCCGACTACGAGCGTATCCACTCGGACATCCATGTGCGTATCTTTGATCTGCCCGTCCACTATACTCTGCGACAACTGAGGCAGTCGCATCTCAATTGCCTTGTCAGAGTGAGCGGTGTTGTCACACGGCGAACCGGCGTCTTTCCCCAGCTGAAGTATGTCAAGTTCGACTGCGCCAAGTGCCACGTCACATTAGGTCCTTTCCAACAAGAATCCAATGTCGAGGTCAAGATTACCTTCTGCCAGAACTGCCAGTCCCGGGGCCCTTTCACGTTGAACTCGGAAAAGACGGTCTACCGCAACTATCAGAAACTGACACTCCAGGAATCGCCTGGCACGGTTCCTGCAGGTCGTCTACCTCGACAGAGAGAAGTTATTCTGCTTTGGGATCTAATCGACAAGGCCAAGCCCGGCGAGGAGATCGAGGTCACCGGTATATACAGAAACAATTACGACGCCCAGTTAAACAACCGCAATGGCTTCCCGGTTTTTGCTACCATCCTTGAGGCGAACAATGTAGTCAAGGCTCACGACCAGCTTGCTGGCTTCAGGCTTACTGAAGAAGACGAGCACGAGATCCGCAAGCTTTCGCGTGATCCCCAGATCGTCGACAAAATTGTCAACTCGATAGCCCCCAGTATCTACGGCCACACCGACATCAAGACGGCTGTTGCCTTGTCGCTGTTTGGTGGTGTAGCTAAGATAGCCAAGGGGTCACATCACGTCCGAGGAGACATCAATGTTCTTCTCCTGGGTGATCCGGGTACAGCTAAGTCTCAGGTGCTCAAGTATGTTGAGAAGACCGCACATCGAGCTGTCTTCGCCACTGGTCAAGGTGCATCCGCGGTCGGTCTCACAGCTAGTGTGCGCCGAGATCCTCTAACAAGTGAATGGACTCTAGAAGGTGGGGCTCTTGTGCTCGCCGACAAGGGCACATGTCTGATCGACGAGTTCGACAAGATGAATGACCAAGATCGAACGTCCATCCACGAGGCTATGGAGCAGCAGACCATTTCCATCTCCAAGGCGGGCATTGTGACTACTCTACAAGCTCGATGTGGTATCATTGCGGCTGCCAACCCTATCGGTGGCCGTTACAACTCTACAATCCCATTTTCATCCAATGTTGAGCTAACAGAGCCCATCTTGTCACGTTTTGACATTCTCTGTGTTGTACGAGATACTGTCGATCCTGCCGAAGACGAGCGCCTTGCTCGATTCATTGTTGGATCTCACAGCCGCAGTCATCCTTCAACACGAGGCGATGAAGAATCAATGGACGTCGAGCAAGACGCCGAGCCTGTCCGCGAGAGTGAAGATGCAGCCAAGAAAGAGGGCGAGATCTCGCAGGAACTGTTACGGAAATATATCCTCTACGCACGGGAACACTGTCAACCAAAGCTTTTACACATGGATGAAGATAAAGTTGCCCGACTTTTCGCAGACATGCGGAGAGAATCATTAGCCACTGGCGCGTACCCTATTACGGTGAGTTTCGATAATCATACCTTTTCCATATACGCCCGTGATTACTAACCCATCTCTCTAGGTCCGTCATCTCGAAGCCATCATTCGTATCTCGGAATCTTTCTGCCGTATGCGGTTGTCCGAGTACTGTTCTGCGCAAGACATTGATCGCGCCATCGCCGTCACTGTAGACAGCTTCGTCGGCAGTCAAAAGGTCAGCTGTAAGAAAGCTCTTGCGCGTGCGTTCGCCAAGTACACACTGGCGAGACCGGGTGCTACCGGGTCGCGTAGAGGTGGTGCGCAGTCACAACGAAGGGCTACATCGGTCGCGGCTTAAAGAGTGCAGCCGGTTATGAAAACTGCATGTGGCATGAGCTTACTATAGACGGCGAGTTTGACAAGGATATTATGCTTTAAAAAGTCCAGTGAAGTCTTGTATGATGATGTTGGCACGTTAATGCGGACAGTGATTATTTGTCTATTAGGGAGTTATAGCTCTGACTAGGTCGTCGTTACCAACTGATTACGTGTTCAAAGTACCAGGCTTGAGAGGTTAAGTACCACCATGATGATTGCTGTGATCTAATGGGTACGTTACCTATGGCACATACATTGCTCCTATGTCAATTCTCCGAGAGGGAATATGTACGAAATGCAGTCAACTTGCTTACCTATGTGTCTTATCGATAAAGATTACGTATTATATTATCGATACAAGTGTAGCAACCATTGCCCATTATCTTATCAATATCCCCCAGTCTACTAGTGCCATATCTGTGTACCATTTATCGGTATTCCATTTGTTAGGTTATTCAATTCCATTAGCAGTAGCATCAGTTTATTGAATTACTAGGTATCTGAATCATGAATTTCCCTATCCCACCAGCTCCGTTATTTGAAAATCCCCAACTCCCGCCAAGACAACCACAGCGACAACAACAGCAACAACAGCAACCACAGCAACCACAGCAACCACAGCAACCACAGCAACCACAGCAACCACAGCAGCAGCATCAATACCAGCAGCAGCAGCCCCATCTACTTCGACCACCCACCCAAGACGAACTTCAGCGCCAACAGCAGATCTACTTCATGAACGGTGCCGGCGCCATGCAAGGTAACGGTGCCGGAGCTGCTGCTGGTGGCATGGCCATTGGACCCACACCGGCTGGCCACCAGGCCGAACTAAACATCATCTACGGTATGGTCGAGGAGCTCTCACGCCAGCTTGCCGAGAATAGGCGGGTCACGGAAGATATCGTGTCTGGTCTGGGAAGAGTACGGAATCGAGCACGCGAGCGAGGTCTGGGCAATGACGAAGTGCTAGGCGAAGCTGCTGATGAGATATTTGGTACGCATAAGCCTCCGCGCTATAGTTGACTCTTTTCTGCAGAATCCAGATTGACAGTGTATGGTACTATATTATAGCCCAGGAACCCAATCTCGAAGCCCTCCTGTCCATACTGACCGAAACCCTTGATCGCGCCAAGTTGTCTCGCGACGCCAACTTCTCTCTCCTCACAAACTATGCACGGGTCCTATATGATATCCTCTCTAGATTCTCCGCCTACAAGCAGAAGCAGATTGCCGACGTCTCCGCCTGGCACCGATCGTACCGAGCACAACTAGCCGAGGCCCGCGCTGAGAACTCGCGACTGCGTGAGCAGATATGGGACATGCAAGAGCATGCCGGCCGTGCCAACCAGATGTTGCGAGAGTTTCGCAAAAAATACGATGAGGACGCCGAGCGATGGGAGAAGCGTGTGGATGAGAAGGCTAAGAAGCAGGAGATCCGGTTCTGGAAGCGCATGGCTATGCCCGAGGTGCCCGAGACTGAAGAAGGGTACTGGAGCGACGATGATGACCTCGTTGACCCCGTTGAGAAGGAGAGGCTAAAAGAGGTCGAGCGTAAGGTTGCCGAGCAGGCTCTGGCTGGCCTTGGTAGTGGAAGCAGTCAACAGAGCGAGGATTCGGAGGGAGAGGGAAGCGATCCTCACCCCCTAACGGGTGGCATGATGGGAGGTGTCGCCATGGAGAGGGACCGGGATGGCAGCATTACTGGCATTCTTCCAACACCTCCACCAAGGCCCGCGAGTACGGGAAGTACCGGCGGTCAAACAGGCTAGTGGAAACTGGGTAGCCTCCGACCTTTTTCAACCTGAGCAGCATGATTAGGGGTTCGTGTTTGTTTCTAGTCATCGGATAGCCCGGTCAAGGGGATTCAATATTGCACGCGGCGTAAGGCTGGATATCTCATCTGTCTTACGGTACCAAGAGATAGCCACCAGCGATATCCTGCCCTCGAGCACTACCCATTTGCCATTTCTATTGGCAGTGGATAGTTGATATCGGGCATACCCTTACACCATGGTTAGCACGGAACTTTTACGCTGCGATGTCTAGAACCGAAGATGTATTCGTTAAGCCAGAGATACGCTTAATTCCTCCTAATCGGGTAGTCTTAAGAGTCCGCCTGTCCTTGTTGAAAGTTCATACACCCCAGCATTCTTCGGTCGAGGCTATTATTCGTTAGCCTTGGTCCATTCCACTTAGATAATGTCATAAGACAACCTTTTTAATAGATACCCTGTCAGCTGGCAATAGCGCGGTGCGTCTAGAAGCGAAAAGTAATCATCAGTATATTTTAGCTTTAATAGTTATTTAATCCTTAAATTAATAAGTTATAATTTTTAAAAAAACAATATATACTTATTATAAAGTTAATATATTGAAAAAAAATATTATATTATATATTAATTAACTTAAAAGTTTATTAAATAAATTTATAACTTATAACATTTTTTACTTGATTAATTATAGTTTTATTTCTTTAAAGTATAGTATTACTATAATCATATAAAAGGGACATAGGCTTGGACTTAATAACTGAAGATTCATCTTAGTATATGTATGTATGTTGTTTGGCGGATTTGTTATAATCGCGTCTCTCCGCCAATGAGAATTCAAGCTGACCTAGGTGCCTTGCTGTGATTCGTGGAATCGCTAACGACATTGAGCCATGATGCCAAGAACTAATTAATACTAGATCTACCTGTATTCACCCCTAACTATCTCGGTGGTTTCATGTAAACCGGAATAGGGAGACCTTAAGCAGTTTTTCCTTCGAAAGAACGGAAGAAGAATACCAAATAGTCAACGATGTTATGGACTCACATAGGGACTGACGATCATAGTAGCGGGTCAGACTGAACAAGAAGGTAGCAAGCTCTCACAAAATGGGTTAACTTCAGTGAATACAGGGTATATATTTCCATGACCTTTGCCAGCCTCTCAAGTTCCTCCGTGGTTGATTATGAGTGGTTAGATTGCGGTCTCTTTGAGGTTTATACGATGTCTCGTAGAAGCTCTATCACTACGGCTGCTATCTTAGCCATTTTACTTTGGGGCACACATGGTACCGATATCTACGTCTCGCCGAAAGGAACAGGCTCTGGGACTATTGATGCTCCTTATGGCTCCATTCAAGACGCCGTAGATGTGGCGGAGGCAGGTGATACCGTTTATCTGCGCGCTGGAACTTACTCGCCAACGACCAATATCAAGATCACAAAGAGTGGTACTGCCACTTCCCCCATTACTCTTCGCTCATACAATGACGAGGTAGTAGTACTTAACGGAGAAGAGCTACCAGGGTGAGATATACTTACTATGTGTTGAAACAGAATAATGAAAGGCTAATTGCGCTACCTACCACAAGCACTCCTTACGGTGTCGGCGAATCACTGCCTAATGATGAACGAGGTATCCTTCACATAGAGGGCGGCAATTATTGGTACTTTTACAAACTTGAGTATGATCACCGACATGAATGATAAATCTTTTCCGTAGCCAGATATTCATTATGCTCCAGGTTGATCAACGGCCCATACGGCGTATACTCGCGTGACTCGTCACACAACTATTATGAGCGCCTCTCGACGCACGATAATTATGAATCCGGATTCCAAATCCAGGGTACTGCTGAAAACAACACAGTCGTCTACCTAGACTCATACCTTAACCGCGACCCACGCAAGAACGGGGAGAGCGCCGACGGGTTCGCTTTGAAGGAGGGCTCAGGCGAGGGCAACGTGATCCGCAACTCGCGGCTGTGGGACAATGTCGACGACGGTCTAGACTTGTACATGTTTGGATCCGCCGTGACTATTGAAGAAGTCTACGCGTGGGGTAACGGCTTCAATCGATGGGACTTCTCTGAGTTCGAAGGAGACGGCAACGGATTCAAGCTGGGCATCACCGACAACCCGCCGGCGAACCACTTTATCCGCAATTCGATTGCCTTCTCGAATGCCAAGAAGGGCTTCATCGACAACGGAAATCCCGGCTCGTTGACATTCGAGAGGAACACGGCGTGGAACAACGGTGATAACGGGTTCAACATGCGGAGCTCCACGTCGACGCTCAAAGCTAACATCGCAGCCGTCAATACGAACGACCAGGTGAACCTGGTTGATGGTACCACATCTAGCGGCAATTCTTGGGACTCGAGTACCAGCTGGTCGAACAGCTCCTTCGTTAGTGTAGACCCGTCTACGTTGCAGGGCCCCCGGGGTTCGGATGGGAAAGTTGCTACCAGCGATTTCTTGTTGCCAATATCTGGTGATACTATTGGAGCAACAACTTAAAATGATATCTGAGAGCGAGAATCGAACATCAAGGCTTGATTCATTGTAGTTATTTTGTGTACCGGTGTCCGGCTCGGACAACTCCAATTATCTCTCCAATATCTCTATATTCGCGTAAATATAACTTCATCGAAATAAATGTATGGGTAAAACCGAAAATTCATCGTATTGTGTGTTTGCTGTGTTTGCTGTGTTTGCTAACTGGATTGGTGATATTATATATAACATGGGATTGCCTAGCAAGTGACGAAGGTATTAATCGCCGAGTTTACCTAGGCATATGCTTTCATCATACTGCCCGTGGGCCGAATATTTTCGATAATACGAAAAGGTGAATAGAGTATATGGAAAAAGAGAGGGGTGGATTAGTTACCTTCAGGTCCCTACAATATGGAGAGCTCTGATAACAATTATGCTAGTAACAGAAATAAATCATCAGTCTCAGCTGACGCAACGCTCTCGTTGGCCATATTCTCCGCCTTCTTTTCCTTCCGCCTTTTAACAGATGTCGATACGATCAGTAAGCCTTAACATATGCACCTTAGAGCCTGACGGGCATATCACTCTGAACTGAATAACTTCGTCAAGAAACATTCGACCTCTTCTCCTTCCTCTTATCCTTCTGGGAATCATTGCGAGGAGTTTTCGACCTTATCCTCTTTGTCTTGTCCTTCTTTGAATCATGGCGGGAAGTGTTCGGCTGCTGCTTCTTTTTCTTCCACTTCTGGGATTTATTGTAGGAAGTATCCGGCCTCTTATTTTTCTTCTTCTCATTTAGGTATTCATTGCAAATGACGCCCTCCTTCCTGTCTCTTCCAATTATGAACTTGTTACAGGTGCTCATACAGTTCGTGTCTGTTAGGTGTGGAGAGACCTTGCTGACATGTTTTGAGCTGGTGATATCAAAACTGTTACCAGATGAGATATCCTCCCGGTAAAGTGGTTTTGTGCATTCGTCACAGACACGCGCGATCAAGTGACAATCTCTCGACTCGTCAAAAAGGGATTTTTGTTGATCACAATATGCCTTGCACTCCACCATACTCTCGAAGTATCTATCTTTTTTGGTGGAGAATATAGGTCGGAGTTGGGCTGTGAAGATCGTTGTTAGATTCTTGACAGTTCATTGTTATGACTGAAGTAAAAAGGTGCAATACTTACCCTTTGGCCTTGCCATTCTGAACGTGCAAGGACCCAAGTATAGGAGGCCGCGGGTTTAGGGTACTCTCAGGAAGGAGTTCGGCAGACTTATGAATTTCTCCTTCAAGGGATTTTGAGTATGATATATCTTGAAAGTACTAGACGACCCGAGCCCCGTTCCGCCGTTAAGTTTATTTTAATAGCCACGCGGTTCTAGCATCTAGTTTGGGTGCACGTGGGCTGAATCTCTATTGCCTTCACAGTGTTTAAGGTGACACGAGTAAGCTGCGTCACAATCGTACCGAAACCTGTGATACTCTAAGGAAATATTCTCGAAAAGCTAGTGCCAACCTCTGGCTGCTTTGATATTTACCATGTTCTTTGCCTTCCGGCGGTTGTTGATGTACTATAAATACTTTGTGCGCCTGATCATCTGCTTGTCGCTTAGAACGAAAACCCTTTAACGAAGCCGCGGTTACGCCAGTAGCCGTCGATATTGGGACTACCATCGCACTTACGGCTAATGAGTTTCTGAACGGAAATTAGTTTGGTAAGCGGGTGTCGTAACTATTTAGACAGAAAAAGAGCAGAACGCTACTGAAAATAGGATAATGTTGTTGACATGACTTCATGATTTTGGTACCTATGTTGGACGATCTTGCAGCTAATACAATGATGCCATCAAACGCGCATCGGCGGACGACTTATCACGAACAATATAGAAACAAATTAAAGATAATTTATCGTGTCAGCGGTGTGGAACTCACCCGTTGCATCTGTGGCTACCTGAATATAACTTCTACACTTAAGGGAACCCCCGTGTGAGCCACGGTATGACAATCTTATGAAGCAACATGTGTTACAACAGTTACCAACATATCCGTCATGAGATTCTTTTAGCAAACAAATCATCGTGGCTATTATTGGTCGTCCAATCGGCCACAGTGGATTTGCCACTTTCTCAGCCCTGAATTCCGGTATACGTTTCAACAGTCGGCTGGTGAAGTCATCTTCTTGACCCAGACCTCTTCTATTGGGTCGCCAGATCCCTGGACGCACTCCCATTCACCAATACCGTATTCTTCCGGCGCTCTCCTTGTTCCACGTCCACCGCCGCCGACGATTAGATTTCCAGGCCTGTAGGACTTATCTTCCTTCATACGACGGATAACTGAACCATGCACGCGCGCGGTGTGCGGAATATCCCGTACTTCTCCACATGGCAGAGGCCAGCGGATAGGTTTCCACGATCCGTCCGGTTGAAGGTCCATTCGCCTAAATGGCATGTATTCCATTATTTTCCAGCTGATCACTTGTCCCTTACTCAGACCGGACGAAAACTCAAGCGAGTCATGAATGGGGGCTAGGTGGGCTTTAAAGTGCATCTGATGGAACGGCCGCGGTTCCTCATCGCCCTGTGCGTCCTGGCTCCTCGGCTTGAAATGATCACAGTCTTTAGCTGCTGATCCAGGTTGATTAGAAATCGTTAGGCTTGGACTAGAGATATCAATACGTATATCTGGAACAACTCCATCTCTGTCATTCTGTTGGCGATGGCCTGCGTTGCCCATGCCATCCAAGGCCTCCGAGATCCCCATATTGATCAACTTCTCGGGGTCAAAATGGAGACCAGCCTTTTCAGCCTCTCCGATCATATAGGTAAGAGGCACATGACTAACTGATTTGCTGTCAGCGAGAAGTTCCCATCCACCTCCAACATCCCCGTGGCCGCCAGCAAACCTGGCTGTATTAGTAATGTCTTCAATAACATAAGTAAGCAACGCCTTACCATATCTCGTCGATGTCTTGTTCATCGTCATCAGAGTCAGAATCGTCAACTATTTGGGAAACCATAGATTTTCCATCTGCTGCCAGGTTGTCTTCATCTACAGAACCTCCAGTAGTTCGCGATCTAGACCGTGAATGATGAGGCCTAAAGGCACGCTCATCAGGAGGAGCCAGAGTTTCTCGTCGACCTCGTGGCCGATCTTCTGCGGAGCCTGGTCCCGAGACAGCTGGACGTCGTGCACGATATTTTTCGTGCACAATCTCATTCAATTTGCGATGAGAAGGATGAGATCCACCACGCTCACCGGCTCCTTGATATATGAGATCCTGCCTGAACTTGGCACGACGTTCATCGATTGACACACAATGCCGGATCACCTTTTAATGAACATCAAGATTAGAGTTAAGAGATATGCTTGGACGCAGAATACAACATACCTTAGCGCTACTTCTCGCGGTATATGGAAACTTGGATCTCTGCATCCAGGCTGTCTCGAATCGAGGCACAGAATTTACCGTATCGAAAAGACCTAGGAACTTGATCCTTTTGACAGGGCGACTGAAGGTTTCCCGGAAACCTTTCATGAAGCGATAAATCTCGCGTCGCTTAGCTTGATGCTCTTCTGAACTATCGGCTTGGCGACTCTGCCACTGAGAGAATGCCTTCCAAGCAAAGGCAACCATCTCCTCGTTACCGTGGGAGAGTAACCCGACATAGTCGAGCATCTCCGCTAAGAAACGCGCAACATAAGCGCCCCGGGAAAACCCAAAGAAATAAATTTCGTCTCCTGGATTATAGAAACGCATGAGAAACCGATAACCACCGACCACATGGTGGTCGAAGCTTGAGCCAATCGCAGAGTCTTTGGCTTTTAGAAACCATGATCGGATACGAGCCTTTGCACTGGTATGAGTCAATGAATTTGATACCACATACGTTCCAATGCCGGGCTGATAATAGTGGTCTTCTTAGTTAGTAGTAGCAAGAGATCAGGTTTGGCGGGCGTTCTACATACATTGATCGCCAGCTTCACGATCCAGACATCTGAATATTTTCAAGATGTTACTGTCACTATCATCCCCCCTGAATTTGTTGCCAGTGCCGTCAAAACATAGCACGAGCTTACGGGGAGAACGACGATATCCGGCGGCTGGAATCATTGCGGATGACGAGGTCGATTGACGACCATCGTGAGCGAAATCTTGCGATGCCGTTGTACTTTCATTTGACCTTTCTCGCGATTGTCTTTGTACCTCGGGAGCCAAGTGTAATTTGTCCATATTCAGGCTTGACCGGTTGACGTAGCGTGTTATACTACAGGAAGTAGTGCAACGGGGCGATCAGGTAGTATTCTCCAGAGTGCTACCCACAATTCGGCACTTCTTTATTATAATGCTTCCGTAGATTCACATATGCCAGGTAACGTGAGTTCTTCGGGAGTTACATATGTAATAGAACCGCCAACATAGGGTTAGCTGTTGTGTTGGATGGCGGCCTTCACCCGAGAAGACTCATTGCTAGTGCTGGGCCATACTAATGTGTTTTGAAGGCGTTGCTTTTTCGCCTTGGCAAATATTTAAAAAATCAAGCATATTCAGGCTAGTCATCTCTGAAAGGCTACTAAGAGCAATCTATTGCTACCCGGCCCTGCGGCTTGGATGGATAGTCTTGTCTCGGGGCTTGTGTGAGGCCCCACGATTCTCAAGACAAAATCCGCAGCCGTTCTAGGGACATCGGTATCTTCATTGATTGGCTCAACTACGTCCTGGGTCTTGTCCCAGACAAGTACTGGTGATCCTTGGCCATCACTGGTTAAGGGGATAACGTTGATTCGTTCAATCTGTTTCAGCGATTCAATAGTTCACAAAACTAGAACCGCCGTTATCATAAGCACAAGGAGAGTTGCATGGGACTGTATTCGAGTTACATAAATCTTAGCCTCCTTTGGTTTCTATAGGTCTCACCCCTATCTAGCGTTCAACATCACCAGAAGAAACCCTAGTGTACGGGCCGAGACCTAGCGGCGATCTCGGGTGAATGCCGGGCGTGGTATATCCCAATTGGCTCGGGAGGATTAATAAAAGCGACAATCCATGCCCTTCCTGACATATTCAGCTCGCCAGAAAAGATTGCCATAAGCAAAGCAGTAGACCATTTTCCAATCGGGTTGTCTACGCAGTCTACTGCATGGCAGTCTCGGGTACGTATGGCCTATTGATGTTTATTGCTCGTCTAATTCGAATGGCCCTTCTATTCAGCTTGCTTACTAGATTCCACTGTGAGGAATGAAGCTATTTCACAGACCGGATATATCCCTATGTACAATATGGCTTTTTAAGCCATTCTATTTGAGGCAACGACGGTTAAGGGGCCAGCTCTTGCGGCGCGAAGAATTTTCAGTAGAAGAATAATGTAAGGAGTTCGACTGACTTAATCTGGTTGAACATAATTCCCTAGAAGAAACGCAACAAGGAGCAATACTGTGATAGTATGGTTCCACCGTACCAGTTTCAAATGCTAATACTGTTATCACCAGACATCCTCATCTTTCTTAGAACACTAGTGTGGTAGCTCTGATGATCAGACATGGCTATCTCTCGATTGCCCCGCAAATGTTGTGGAAGGTTGCGTCGCAGTCCATGTTGTCCAACTTGTCATTATCTCGGTGGGATCGGTTGTCTAGCTAGATTTTGGTTGGCCTTGAAACTACCTGTTTCGTGCATGGTCCCCGAGTGGAGACTATACCGACTTTTACACGTAGCTCTCGGCACTACGTATTGTGAAATAGAGCAATTCGATGTGTCTGTTGTTGGGTAGTTGCTCGTTGTCTCTCAGCTGCCGGGGTGGCGAGGGCCCACGGTTCGATTGACGAGTACTCTGGGGAATGCTTATATTATGCCATCGAAGCTTTGGCTGAAGGGCTTGGTCTTCCTACTTCTTCTTCCCATACTATTGTGCTCTAGATACCTCTGGTTGGAACAGTATAGCAAGTATGGCGAAGACAAACGGGTCTTACGACACCGATGGCACTCGGACACACTCGAACAGCTTGACAACAACGGGCAAGGGGTTACATTCACCTTCAGGGCCTGTGGTCAAAGAGAACCCAGACCCTCAACCAGAAGCAGATCGTGAGGGAGTCAAGAAAGCGTTTGCCCAATTCGGGCAATACATGCATACCTCACGACGCCCCGTTTCTACCCAGCATGGCGAAGCATCGTACAGCATAATTATGCAAAAGTCCGGTTTGAAGAAAGACTTGAAGTATATTGGCAAGAACGGTTAGATGAGTAATTATACTTGCTAAGAATTATATGTGCTCACTAGATAAACAGATGTGAAAACAGTCCTGGCGCTGGTAAAAGCAAAGTTGAAGGGGGAGCAGCTTGTGGATGACAAGACTATGATCATGGAACGGATCATACAGCTAGTAGCAGGACTCCCTCACAGCTCGAAACGCAGAGAGGAGCTTACCAACAACTTTCTAAACGAGTTATGGTACACCCTAGACCATCCTCCGCTCCTCTACTTGGGGGAGAAACACCAATACCGAATGGCGGACGGGTCCTGGAACAATCCAATGAATCCTCAACTTGGGGCAGCTGGTTCGACGTATGCACGAAGTTGCCGTCCAGGGATTGTCCCCCTCGGAGCGATGCCGGATCCGGGTCTCATATTCGATTCCGTAATGAAACGAACAAAATATAAAAAGCACCCAAACAATGTTTCTTCAGTTCTCTGGTACTGGGCAACCATCATCATCCATGACCTTTTCTGGACCGACTATACTGATATGACCAAGACGAAGACGTCCTCATATTTGGACCTCTCTCCACTTTACGGCAGCAACCAGGAGATGCAAGATTCGGTGCGTACATTCGAGGACGGCATGATGAAACCTGATACGTTCGCGGACAAGCGACTCCTAGGTACGCCACCAGGGGTCGGTGTTATCCTGATCATGTTCAACCGATTCCATAACTACGTCGCTGCAAACCTTGCTGCCATCAATGAAGGTGGTCGTTTTTCCCCGCCCTCTCATGGATTGGACGAAGAGAGGAAGGCCGCAGCCTGGAAGAAGTATGATAACGACCTCTTCCAGACAGCACGACTGGTCACTTCGGGCTTGTACATCAACATCACCCTCGTGGACTATGTGCGAAATATCGTTAATCTGAACCGATCAAACACAACCTGGACCCTCGACCCTCGACAAGAAATGGGCAAGGATGCGGGAACCATGACTGGGTCTGAGCGTGGTACCGGCAGTATGGTCTCTGCAGAGTTCAATCTATGTTATAGGTAAGCTGGCCTGGATTTATTAGTTACGCGTCCGGTGACTAACAAGATTGCAGATGGCACTCTTGCATCTCAGCCAAGGATGAGCAGTGGGTGCAGGATTCTTACCGTGAATTATTCGGCAAGGACCCGCTAGACTTAACGACTCAGGACATGTTGAAGGGCTTCGTCAAGTTTGAACGAAGTGTTCCCGAAGACCCTGCTGAGCGCGTATTCGGCGGCTTCAAGCGCAATTCTGACGGGAAGTTCAACGATGATGATCTTGTCGGCTGCATTTCGGATGCCATTGAAGATTGTGCTGGAGCGTTTGGCGGCCGTAATGTACCGCAAGCGATGAAGCCCGTCGAGATATTGGGTATACTTCAAGGAAGAAGGTGGAACGTTGCAGGCTTGAACGAGTTCCGTAAGCACTTCGGACTCAAACCGTATGAGAAATTCGAAGATATCAATTCAGACCCGGAGATTGCCGACTCTCTCAGAAATCTCTACGAACATCCAGATTTTGTAGAGTTGTATCCCGGCCTTGTTGCGGAAGAAGCAAAGGAGCCAATGGTTCCCGGCGTGGGTATTGCTGTAAGTCGTTCAGGGCAATCACTTATACAATTTGCCGACCAATCTCTGATATTTCCTAGCCGACATATACGATCTCGCGCGTTATCCTTTCTGACGCGGTCTGTTTAACCCGTGGCGATCGTTTCTACACCACTGATTACAGCCCGCGATTCCTCACGTCTTGGGGTTATAACGAAGTAGCGTATGACCTGAATCTGAACCAAGGTTGTGTCTTCTATAAACTATTCATTCGGGCTTTTCCAAACCACTTCAAAGCTGATTCAGCCTATGCGCACTACCCTATGTGCGGTATGTCGCTTATCACTTTCTGTAATATTGTATTAACTTGGCTAATACGTGATTTAGTTCCGAGCGAGACCAAAAATATACTGACAAGCTTGGGCCGGGTCGAACACTTCAACTTCGAACGCCCGTCTTTCATCCCACAGCGCATTCATGTCACTACGTACGGTGCAGCGCAATACATACTCGAGAACCAGTCTAAATACAAAGCCGTATGGCACGAAGGTTTGTCGCGGCTGATGAGTGCTGGCGGTAGCCGTTCCATGCTTTCCGGTGACACTTCCCTCCATGCCAATCGGCAAAAGGAGCTATACAGTGACAACTGGGACAGCCATATCAAGACGTTCTACTCACAGACCACTGGCCATCTCATACGAGAAAAGACGTTCAAGCTCGCGGGACAGAATTTTATTGATATTAGTAAGCTAATTTTTGGAGTTCTTTACTGCCCCTTGTAGCCTATCTCATGAGTAAAACATGCCTGTTCTGGCTTGTTACATGCGTTTTTGCTCTGGAGACATGTTTCACGGGTTGAAAACAGTCTAAATGTAGCAATTACTGACTCCTGTTTCTGCAGTCCGAGACGTAGGCAACCTTGTGCCCGTTCACTTCGCCTCACGAGTGTTCAACTTGCCGCTCAAAACAAATGATAATCCGAAAGGTGTATACAGCGAGGACGAGCTGTATATGGTCCTAGCCATAATATTTGTTTGCATTTTCTTAGACATTGACCCTGTCAAGTCATTCCCACAAAGGCAGGCCGCGAAGACTGTCGCAGTCCAACTAGGCGAGCTCATCGAGGCGAATGTCAAGCTCACAACCGGGTTCAGTATTGGTGTGATTTTTGCCTCGAGACCTAAGAAGGATGATATATTGGCGTCGTACGGAACCAACTTGATCAAGGGTTTGTCCAAGGTTGGTTTGAATAACTACGATATCGCATGGGGCCATGTGTTACCGACCGCATGCTCCTCGGTGCCGAATATCGCGCAAATAGTATGTTGCGCTTTTCTGATACGATTCACTAATGGAGTATTGATGTTGTTTTCTACACACAGTTCGCTCAAGCGGTCGATTACTACCTCAGCCCTAAAGGATCTAAATATGTCCTAGAATTGCACCGCACTGCCAATCTCCCGTCGTCGGATGAGACAGATTCCTTGCTGCTAGGATACTGCATGGAAGGCATTCGACTGGGCGGGATGTCTGGATTGTGCCGCGAATCATCTATCGACGATACAATTAGAGAGGACGATGGCCGTGAAATCCCTGTCAAGGCTAAGGACCGGTTGTTCGTTAGCTTTGTAAGTGATCCCCCCTTTCCTCCCCTCTCCTTCTCTCCTCTGTAGTCCCATTCCTGCATGTCCAGCTACGATTCACTCTTATGGATCAACATTCTGATTGTGGCCTTGCTTAGGTGGACGCTGCCACGGACGCGAAGCATTTCCCTACTCCCGAGGAGGTAAATCCGCGTCGTCCTTTGAATGCATATATTCATTCTAGTCTTGGCCCTCATGCCTGTTTCGGACAGAACGTCGCCCAGGTCGGGTTGACAGAAATGTTCCGATCTGTGTTCAAGCTAAAGAACGTCCGGCGAGCCCCTGGCCCTCAGGGTGAGCTGAAAAAGGTTCCGCGCCCTGGTGGGTTCTCTGTATACATGAGGGATGATAGAGGGGCATTCTTCCCTTTCCCGTGTACAATGAAGATCTGTTATGATGACTGAAGCTAGTCTCTATGCGGATATCATTTCGCATCTTTTGTAGACGCGATGAAAAGTGAGAGCTATTTAGGCATACATGGTGTAGTTTATAAAAATTGGTAATTAAGTTCAAGATAATGTTGACTGGGGATCGTGTACGGGCTGACAAGGGGGTCGAGGTATGGATGCTATATTTGGGGTTGGTTTAAGGAACTGAGAATGATCGAAGAATACGGTTGACTATAGAGGCGAAATGGAAGAAACGATTTATGGGACACGGTATTCATTAAAACAGCTTAATAGCCATAATATATATACTTCACAAGTAAAAAATCATAATATAAAATATTATGTGTTTAATTACTTAAGACTTCTTTATTAATATTATTTGATTTTATATAATGTATTATATAAATAAATAAGTTATATAAGTAAATAAACTAGTTTTTATAACTTTTATAATTTTAATTATTATATAAATAAATAAGCTATATAAACAAGTAAACTAGTTTTTATAATTTTCGTAATTTTAATTATTAAAAACCATTTATATAATATTAAAATTAATTTTTTTAAGTTTTATACTTTAAAACCTAAGTACCTTTTTTATATTAAATATTTAATTTTTTAATGTGTAATTTAGATTAATTAATTTATATATAATAATATATTTATTATTATTTTTAAAACGTGTAAAATTATATTTATATTTTTAAAAATTTTTAAAATATATTAATTTATTTATTTTAAAACTTAATAATGTTAATAAAAACTCGAATAATTTATACGGTTAAATATAAATAATATTAATTTCATACCCCGATAAAAATTATTATAAACGCGTTTAAATAAATAATTAATTAATTAAAAGTTTTTATATAAAGATTGAAATATATATTAAAATTAATTAAAATTAATATATAAAATTTTAATAAAATAAAGTTTATATTTAAAATATTTAATTAAATTAATATAATAATAATAATATAAAACAATATAAACGACTTTATTAAATTTAATAAAAATTAATTAAGTTATTAATATTAATAATTTTATTATATTATTATTTATTTTTATAATATTATAATAATTTATTATTATTAAAAAATAAATTTAAAATATTATATAAAAATTAAATAATAAATATATTTAATATGAAATTTATAAAATATTTTAATATTTATATTAAAAATTAAATATAAAGTTTTAAACGTTTATAATATAAGACGATAAGAGGTATAACGTTATATAAGGATTAGGTTTATAAAAGAGAGTTTTAACAAGGCTTTAAAAGTTAAGCTCTTTATTATTAATATAACACCTTCTTTCACACCTTTATATATTTATATTAATTTATTAATTTTAAATAATTATAAAAATAATTATAAAAAACTTAATATATTTATGTTTTAACGTGTCTCATAAGTGAGTAAGCCACACAAGCGAGTGGGCCACTTAATTTCCCATATAAAATCGACTTTTTCAAAAATGCATAACTTTACACGTAAAAATCGTAAAAATCTCGGACCTTTTTCATTAATTATATAATTATACGGTTTAATTAAAACTAAAATCGAAAAATAAAAATAAAAGTGAAATATATAAAGAAATACGTAAAAGGTCCGTGTGTTTTGTTTTAATTTTAGTTTTAATTAAACCGTATAATTATATAATTAATGAAAAAGGTCCGAGATTTTTACGATTTTTACGTGTAAAGTTATGCATTTTTGAAAAACTTAATTTTATATAATATGTTAATATTTTAATTAATTTTATAAAACGTTAAATTAAAAATATAAAGATAAAACTTTTATAATTATAATTTATAAAATAAATTATAAGGTATTTAAAAATTATAACTTTATTAATAAATATATAATTAATTATATTTCTTATAACTTAATTTTGATATTTAAAAAATATATATAATAAGTTAATAATATAAAGATTCCTCGAGTTTTCACGTTTTAAATCTTATTATAAACCATGATAATATTAATAATTTATATATATTATTATAATTTTAATTAATTAATTTAAAATGTTTTAAATTTTTAATTAAATTATATATATTAAAAATGATTTTATTTATATAATATATTATTAAAAGTTTAATTTATATATTTTTAATCAATTAAATAATTAATAATATTAAAAACAATAAAGGTATATAAAACTATATAAGGTTTTTTACCTGTTAATTAAATATTTTAATCTTTAAAGAGGTGTTATAAATCATTTTGAAAGGCGGGCAAGTTGCATTCGACGCGGCTTATCATGCATAATAATGTACGGGCTATGTCGCCTTAGGTACTTAGACATGCACGTCCACAGTCTAACCTACGTACCTCTTATGTGAATGAGTGACGATCGGAGCGTTGCCCGATCATGCCCTAAAAAGTCGGCCGTCTCGGCTAACAATCGATTTGCTTATTAGGCTGGAGTCGGAAGGTCTCTTTGCAGATTGCAGCTAGAACCTGTTCATTTTATTTGGTAAAAACTTCATATTTTGCCTCCGAATACTCCGCCGTTAAACGTTGATCATCTGCTAATTGCCCTTCTGCGTAACCCCTTTTTCCCTTCTAATTCCTTGACTTGAATTTCGAACCCCTCGTATGAGTTTCGCTTTTCTGCATTCCCATAAGTGATGCCGGCAGACGAGACGACGCCGTTGCTTCGCAATGGAGCTTCCGACCCTTCTAAAGCCACGAAGGCCGCGAACACGGCCTTTGGGCCGGCTAAGTGAGCTAATTTTGGAGTTCTTTATTGCCCCTTGTAGCCCGTCTCATGAGTAAAACATGCCTATTCTGGCTTGTTATATGAGTTTTTACTCCCGAGACATTGTTTCATGGGTTAAAAGCAGTCTAAATATAGCAATTACTGAGTATTACTTCTATAGTCGCATACTCCTCGCCGGGTTGTTGATGTCCTTCACGTTGGGCATTACTCAAGTTCCGTAAGCGTCGATGAGTCTATCTCGGACGAGACTCTGGAAGACTGACGGGAAACCCCAGTATTATCTACGTCTTCCGTCTCATGGAATGTGACATATTTTGGAGCCATCATGATCCGTTCCAGGGTACCGGAGATCGCTGTCATCGCTGGGAGATTAACGCAGGGACAGCCAGGCAAGTGTCAATTGTCGGGATGTCGACATCTTTCAGTGGTGTCCTTAACTTGTTTATATGTGGCTATTTCATCAAGATATGGGGGCCGCGATGGGCATTCGTGTCACAGACCGCACTATTAGGGCTGAGGGTCTCAACCCAGATTTTAGGTGTCACCATTGGAGGTCGTGCTGGTGAGATAATATTCCAGGCACTACAAGCCATTGGCATAATCGGGGGCCCTCGAGGGTACCAGTGAGTTGTTTCCGCATGTTCATTCACACCGCCGCTTCTACTAATGTGAGTTAGGTTAGTGTTGAACACAGCAGTCTCTGAACTTGTGGCAGCCAAGGATCGTACTGCGGTATTTGGTCGGTTACAAGGCTCTATAATGCTTGGTACAGCATTCGGATACCTCTGTGGGTGATCTTGGCCTTACAAATACCAGAACTCATGACCTGACAATACCATAGTGGGCGGTGTCCTTGGTGATGTCTATAACATCAGGCGTCCCTTCGAGATAGCATTCTTCCTATACGTCGTCTCTACCATATATGGGGCATTATTCATACCTACGACCACTGGCAACGAAAGCTCTGAACAGAAGCGAGCAGGCCAGGGTATCAGTAGCTTCTTCGCACCCATCAAGGTGATTGTACCCCACAAATATCGCCTAGAATCCGGCAAAATCATTGAGAATTATGGCCTGATATTCCTTGCTATGGGAATATTTCTTGGTGTGGTAAGCTATTATTGCCTCGCAATTCAGCTCTGTTGTTCCCATCTCACTTTGGCCAGTTCGCGTCTGGATACGCACCGATCCTTCTTCAGATGTACGCAACCTCGGAATTCGACTTCGGAACAGCCGAGAATGGCTACCTCATGTTTGGAAACTCTCTAATCCGCGGTCTTTTCTTGCTCCTATTGTTCCCCAAAATCATCTCGGTAGGACGAGATTGGTTTGCTGGAACTACCGGAGATGAGTCGACAAAACATTCACCTGAGAGCAACATCCCGACACACCCCGGAGATTTTGAAGCAGCTGAAGGCGACGAAGTTCCTAATGAGCCAAATCGGGTTCCTGACCAAGATGAAGAGGACTCTGGTACTAGTTTTGATTTGTTTTTTGTCAGGTGGAGTCTTGTCATAGACTCGCTCGTGACTTTCTTCGCGGCATTCTCCTCGAATGGGTGGCAGGTTTATCTGGGTAAGACACCCCTTACTTATAATCACAGATAACTGTAATAAACCTGACCTATTAAACTTCAGCCGGCTTTCTGCTCCCATTTGCATCAGGGTCGGCACCTGCTGCTAAGGGAGTTATGACGGAGATGTGTCCGCCACACCAACGACCCGACGCGATCAGTGCCATCACGCTTGTAGAAAGCACAGCAACCTTACTGACACAAGGACTTTTTGGTTTAATATTTGCAGCGTTTTCTGAAACTGACCAACCCAGCTTGACTTTCTTCTGCAACGCAGTAAGGCAAATAACATTCAAAACAGAATCAAAAGAACGATAACTAACATGGTATCAGGGGTTTGCCGTACTTGGTTTTGCAGTTTTGTTCCTAGCACGATCTCCACCAGACAACAGCAAAAGATTCGATGACAATGAATCAGAGTCTGTTACAGAAGTCGAGATTCATTCCTCATTTAACGGATAATAAATAAACAATTAAAAGGATAAATCAAGTATAAAAAAGTTTAAACTAGCATATAAATATAAAGTAGTAATTCTCGGTTATTAAAATTAATTATAATAACTTTTAAAAAAAGGAGAAAATAAAAATATATATTAAACATTTAACTTTTTTATTTTAATATTTCAATATTTTAATATAAATATATAAAAAGATTATTTAAATTAATAATTTAAAACATTATTTAAATATATAACTTATATACTTGTTTTTCACTTATATTTAAGCTTTTTATAACATTATATTATATTATTTATATTAAAAAGTGATTTTATTAAGTTTTTATTTATTTATTATTTTAATAATAATAATTAAATTAAATTTTATAATAAACTTTAAATAACGTTTTTATAAATAATTAAAGGAAATAAATAAATGAATAAAACGAGGTTTTATATAAAATTATACTTCTTAAAAAATTTATAACTTAATTAAAAAATCAAACAAAGTTTTAAACCTTTTTTTAATTAAAATTAAAAACTTAAAATTAAAATATATAAAAATAAAACCGATAAAATAATTTATATATTTTAATTTAATTTTAAATTTTAATAAAAACTTTTATTATTATTTATAATATATTATATAAACAAGTAAATAAAATAAGCTTATAAATAAAATGGGTTTTTATATAAAATATAAAAACCTTATAACCCTTTTATAATTATATAATTATAAAGTTTAATTAAAAAAAAACTTAAATATATATAAAAGTTTATATGTTTTATTTTAATTTTAGTTTTCTTGCTTTTTTCCGCTTTTTTTAATATTAACTTTTTTAATTTTTAATTTTAATTAATTTATATAATTATATAATAAAAAAAGGTTTACAATTTTTTTAAAAAATTTTTATAAAGTCGATTTTATATAAAAACCCATTTTATTTATTTATTTATAAAATATAACGTGTTTTATAAACGAATAAGCTATATAAACAAGTAAGTTAGTTTTTATAACTTTTATAATTTTAACTATTAAAAAACATTTACGTAGCATTAAAATTAATTAATAATTATTATTATTTAAATCGTCTTTTTTAGTTTTACGCTTTAAAAATCGAATACCTTTTTTATATTAAATATTTAGTTTTTTAACGTGTAATTTAAGTTAATTAATTTATAAATAATATATTTATTATTATTATTAAAATGTATAAAATTATATTTATACGTTTTTTTAAATAAAAAATAAAAAAATATTAATTTATTTATTTTAAAACTTAATAATATTAATAAAAACTTAAATAACTTATATAGTTAAATATAAATAGTATTATTCGAAAATAAGTTATTATAAGTTAATAACATTTTATAATGTTTTTTATATAATATTATAAAAGCAAAATAATAATATATTTATATAATTAATTATAAAACTAAATATTTAAAAACTTACGTTTTACAAAAAAATAATAATCGTTTAACATATTATTAATTTAAATAATTAATTTTTTTTTTCTCGTTTAAGTTACGTTATCGTAATAATAAACTTTTTATTACGTAAACGCGATATAAAGCGTGTCAAAAAAAACTAAACCTTTAATTTTATATAGTAATAAAAATTATTACAAATGCGTTTAAATAAACGAATCGATTATTAAAAAGCTTTATATAAAAACCTAGATATATATTAAAAATAGTTTAAATTAATACGTAAAATAATTACAAAATATATATAATTTTAACGAAATAAAGTTTATATTTAAAATAATTATTTAAAATAATATAATAATAATAAATATAAAACGATATAAATAACTTTAATAAGTTTAATAAAAAAAATCGAAAATAAGTTATAATTATTTAAATTATTAATATTAATAGTTTTATTATATTATTATTTATTATATTAATTAAAAAAATATTTAATTTTATAATATTATAATAATTTATTATTATTAAAAAGTAAAATTAAAAAGTTAAATAAGAATTAAATAATAAATAAACTTAATATAAAATTTATAAAGCATTTTAATTTTTATATTAAAAATTAAATACGAGGTTTTAAGTATTTATTAATTTTAAATAATTATAAAAGTTATTATTTTATAAAATTTAAAAAATGTTATAAAAAACTTAATATTATTATACTTTATATATTTAATTATTTATTATATAAGTTATAACTTCTTAATTTTATATATTTTAATATTTTTTAAAAAAATATATAATAATTATTTAAAAAAACTTAATAAAGCGTTATTATTATTACGTTATAAAATATTTGTTATTATAATAATTATTTCGAATATATAAATTAAATTTTACATAATTAAATTAGTTTTTTTAATTTAAAAAAGGTTATTATTATATTACTTTTTATATAAAAAGTATATATATATTTTTTTAATTTCGATATAAATTAAGTATTTTAAGAAATTAAAACATTTATAATAATTTGCGAGGTATTATTATAATTTTTTTATAAATATTATAAATATTTATAATTAATATATAAAAATTGATTTATTAT
Organism: Biscogniauxia marginata; assembly: GCA_022695795.1. Lineage (NCBI taxonomy): Eukaryota > Fungi > Ascomycota > Sordariomycetes > Xylariales > Xylariaceae > Biscogniauxia > Biscogniauxia marginata. Next base: position 56,517 of record MU404213.1, read on the forward strand.
TAATATATAAAATAACTTTATTACGAAATAAAATTATTTATTTTTAAAAAAGAGTAATAATTAAATAAAAACGATATAATATATATAATTAAACTAGTTATAATACGTATATTTATATAACGAATAAAAATATATTTAATAATTTAAATTTCGAGGAGTTATAATTAATTTTATTTATTTTTAATTTTTAATTTTAATTTTAAAGGGGTTTAACTTAAAAATTATAATAAATTAATTAATTTAAATTACATGTTAAAAAATTAAATATTTAATATAAAAGAAGTATTTAGTTTTTAAAACGTAAAATTAAAAAAGATAATTCGAATAATAATAATTATTAATTAATTTTAATATTATGTAAATGTTTTTTAATAGTTAAAATTACGAAAATTATAAAAACTAACTTATTTATTTATATGGCTTATTTACTTATAAAACATATTATTATAACTTTTAATTATTTATTTAAAAAAATAAAAAAGTAAAATAAAAGTAAAATAAAAATCACGAAAAAAGATATTATAACGTAATAATTATATAAACAAAATTCCTAAGTAATAATCAAAAAGGAAGGGCGGGGACTAACTAGATTAAATACACAAGAGATGGAAGACCAGTTTAAGGTTTCAACCAAATAATAGCAAAAATACAAAGCTTACATCATACAACCTTTCTTCATCAGAGCGAGTTAAAAAATGAACTCCGTTTCTTCGCCTTCTCTCGCCCTTTAACACGTCCGCTTACTCCTTTTTAGAGTCCTGATGAAATTGAAAAGCAATCATATATCCGGCTAGTGTCGCAAATTACGAAGCTTGAATAACGCTATTCCAGTAGATCGCGCCCGTCTCACATATTTTTTACGCCTCCCCACGCTAATATGTTGTGACGACTGTAGTTACCTGAGGACCAAGATCCCGAATAATTCGGAAAATATAGTTTGTCCGAGGCTCAATGTACGTATTTAAAGGCTCCATAAATCACTTGAGCCAAAGTCCCTCGTAAGACTTCGGAAATTCGTCCATAAACTAGCTCGCCCCCTAAAGGTATAAATCGGCCGAGACTAGCAAGACCAGCGAGCCAATCGTAATAAAGGGGAATAATACCCACAGGATCACAAAGCACGCTTTCTCCAGCAAACAAAAAAAAAGGGGGAAGGGGGGTAGAAACCAGCCTGGACACCATTCACACACCCCAGTTGGTAGATGGTCAAAGCGGAGCGACTGACAATGTCATTGAGTTGTTAGTATGACAGGTGGAATAGCTAATATGGAGGCAAGATATGGACGCCACCAGTCAAGTAGCGGGATGGGGGTTTTTTCTCTCTTTTTCTTTATCGAGCAAATTTAGCCTTTCGAACAGTCGTATTTCGTTTCTGGTCTGTTGAGCACGTAATAACCGGGAAACGAACGACCACGAACATATTCCAGATGCGAGATGTAGATAACCAGCCGATGAACGCCTTGAGCATGCCCAGCATTGGAAATAAAAATATGTTTAAAGCATGGATTTAGGGCGGCAGAGAAAAACCAAGACTATTCAGCTCCAATTTCCCCACCTGCTTCCATCCCGAAGTTTGCCGTGCCGAAGTCAAATGTGGTGGCGTCTCCTTCATTGTCATGTAGGAACGAGTCGAAATCGAAGTCCTGAAGTACGTTGTCTGTTGTGAGGGGGTTGGCAAAATCCATTGAGCTGAAGTCCTGCACCGAAGTTAGTACGAGTAGCCTGACATTTAAGCGGCCAAGTAACTTACCATTGTGCTTGTATTGTCTATAGCATTGAAAGAGTTCATTTGTGAATCAGTGTGCGTCTGTGGTACAGCAACTGGAGCTGGAGCTGGCTGAGGAGCAGACACTGGCGCGTTAACTGCTGGCTGTGCAGCGCCTGTGTTTTGCCCAGGCTTATATCCTGCTGGGGTGGCAGGTGTAGGAGGCTCAGCATCTTGTGTAGATTCGGCAGCTGGTGTAGCACCTGTATTCTGGGCCGTCTTCTTCTGAGCACCCGCCTAAGACAGATTTGTTAGCATCATATGGGCGAAAATCACGTCTCGAATACAGGATAATATACCTTGTTCTTGTTATTTTTAGCATCCTTCTTTTTAGGTGCAACTTTGTTAGACTGCTGAGGCGTAGGCGGGGCGGCATTTGGCTGCTGTGGCGATGACGTTTGGGGACGACCGTTCGTATTGTTGCCCGCAGCGGCCGGAGCCGATGGAGGTGGCATAGCAGATCTTTGCTGCGGTGTGCCTTGCACGGGTCCCTGAGGACCTTGAGGCGGCATGCCGTTGCCGTTCGGACCTTGCCATTGCATTTGCTGAGGACCACCCTGAGGACCTTGCTGCTGTCTCATCATCTGCGGATTCATCTGGCCGTTGAATGGTTGTTGGCCCGGGTGTGAGCTCGGCGGCCGCATGCCCCCATTCATCTGTGGGACCATACCGCCTTCCATGCTGTTCATGCCCTTGAAGAACTGATGGTGTTGCAAGTTAGGATCCATGCCGTTCGGCATGAAATTCATGCCGTTGGGAGAGCCTCTCGACTGGGCACCCTCGGGAAGAGGTGATGGGATACCGGTGGGATTCATCTGAGGGGTACCGCGCTTCATTTGTTCCGCAGGGTTGGGAGAGGCCCCGGTTCTGGCTCCCTGAGGTGAAGTATCTTGGAAGGGCTGCCCATTTGGGCCGGGAGGCCCACCAGGTCCTCCGGGACCGGCGGGACCAGCACCGTCTCCCCGTATTCCGGTCATACTATCTTGCTCTTGTCTCGCCATCATAAGCCGCTTCTTGTTCTGTTGTTCGAGCAACATCAGCTGCATCTGGTAGTCTTGAAGGGCATGGTTGCTACCACCACCCTGAGTAGTGCCGGGCCCGGGCCTCATACCGGGGCCACTCATCTCACCTGCATTGTAGAAGGCACCGAGCGCAGCTCCATCAGGTCCTTGCGGCATCATTGGAGAACCCTGTCCTTGCGGACCCGCGGGATTTGGGACCTGCTTATTCGGCATCTGCTGTCCATGATGTTGTTGCAGGGTTTGGGAGTATGTTTGGATCGACTTGGCCTGGGCTTGGGGAGGCTGGGTTTGAAAATTTTGGAACTGCTGCGGGGTCAGATTAGCTGGGTCGATGCCGTTTGTTGAAAGCATATGCTGAGCTATGGCAGCGGTTCTGGTGTTGCCTACTTGTTGCCCCGGCATTCCATGCTGTGGTCGTTGGCCATTCATCATGTTTGGCTGCTGAGGGTTAAAGGGCCCCGATCCATCCAGGCGTGGTCTCTTACTCGGCGACGGCGCATTCTCGGTCGAGCCGGGCGAGGCCGGGCGATTCTGGGAACCATCCATGTTCGAGCCGTCACGCTGCATATGATTTTGCTTCGCCTGAAGCATCTGCATTTGCGGGCTGGTAGGTGCCGGGGTTAGCATGTAGACTGGCGATTAAGCGTTGCGCGCTTTACAGGTAGACATACTTATTTTGATTATTGGCCATAGCCGTCCTAGCTAAATTAGGCTGCTTAGAGTTTATCATGCCGTTCGCTATCCTCATCCCGTTATACGCCGCTGCCTCGGGCCGCATGTTTCGGAGCATATCCTGCTGTTGACTTTGTCTTAGTCGCGACTGTTGCTGTAGGACAAGTTAGAGTCCAAACCATAGCAAGCTAGAGGGAATACTAAGGGCGAATGGCTACCTGTGTATGGCTTACGTATTGGCTCACTTGGGGACTGATGCCGGGCTTATTGCGCTGGGCCATCAGCATATCCCAGAATAGACAGAACCACTCATACAAAAAACAGCTGTCGGCTCCGCTAGGCACATTAGCCGCAGGTAAATCGCTAGGTCGTTTCGAGTCTATATCATCTTTGCTGTCGGTGTCCATAGGATCGTCGCCGATGCCATTGCCGAGGACATTGCCATTGTCGTCGCGCCGTCGGCCGGGACTATCCTTGATCACATTGAGAGTCTGCTCGCTATTAAGCATGGCGCGCGCACAATCATACATGCCCTCTCGTAGAAAGTAGTCGTAGATGTATGTGTTGAGGTTTGTTCGGTTGTTCCCATCCAGCCTCTGGACTTGCTGCGCGGCAAGTGCATTGTTCATCATAGGGATAGGGCCGCTGACGGGCCCGCCAGTCATGGGCATATTGGCCATGTTCACGTTGTTCATCGTCGGAGGTTGCAGACAGACCGAGTCTGTCGGGATCTAAGAGGGTCAATCAAGGCGAGGTGGTATTATGAGATTGTAGACATGCGTCTCGTTCCGACAGATTGGCAGAGGAGCGGGATCAAAGTTGCAGATATGCTCGAGAGCTACTTCAGGTGCTCTGCGACCGCGGCAGGTGATCCGTTGTAACGTCGATGCTTTAGGTTACCTTTCTTCTCTTGGTCAGCGACAACAGAAGGAGGTCAGCTGCTTAGATGAAAAATACCTTCGGATGTCGTGGCGAATCGATGGCGCGTGTGCAAAGTGATCGACGACGCAATCCAGGGTCGCGTAGCTGGGAAACTTGTCGACAGCAACAAGTCTTTATTGAGGGGGCTGGAACAGAGTGCGAATGCTCCAAGTTTTGCCAGGTAAGAGGAGGCAAGGATGCGAGGCGACAAAAAACCGCAAGAAATTCCGCGTCTCCCTGATATACAACACTCGGGAGAAATGGTATAATCGAGGCCGGAAGAGAATAAAAAAGGCAAGAGCAGTGAGTATTGATGAAGCGCGACCAGTAGGTCGTCGGTAGAATCGGCCAAGATGAGAAGGGGGAATAAATATCAAGTTGAAAAATGAGGGTGGTGTACGGTCGATATTTTTCCTTGCTGCAACGGCGGCGATGGCGAGGATGGGCAGTCAGATCGGGTCAGTCGACGGTCGGGTGGTATGGATGGATGGTTAGGTATGGGATGGCAGTGGCCGAAGTATGAGCGAGAGTCGTGGTTGGGGGCTGGTGCTGGCTGGGCTGATGGCGAATAGTGATTGCCAGTTGCTAACTTCTGGCAACTCCCCCCCCTCCCAGGATTTTTCGGGGCCTCTGAGGATCGACCGGTGCCAGTTGGAAATAAAAGCCGTCAAGTGGGTGCGTGGGTGTATTGGGTTGTCGACGACAAGAAGCGAGAAGAGTCTTTTTATTTCTGCGACTCGCTCTCTATCGTCTCGTGTCTTTCCCTGCCGGTGTGCCTGTGCAGTGTCTCGCCTTCAATTTGAGATTTACTTATTGCGCCGCTCTTCTCTCCTCTGCAGTGCTAGGTTGTAGCAGTAGTAGCGCGTGTCTCGCTCTCCCACGACCGGGATGCCAATGAGGCCAACTAAAAATCGCGTGCGGTGATGACGACCTCGCAGACATTCAAAAGGTGGATGATATCCAGGTTGAATAGATGTCTTGCAGGCGTCGGCTGAGGTTGTCGTCGATTATACCTGGGATACGATGGTGGTGGTGTTGGTGGAGATGTGTGGTAATTGTAGGTAGGTCGGTAGGTCGGTAGGTAGGTATGTTAGGTAGGTTAAAAGGACGGGAACAGAGAATTGTCTGGCTCTGCCTTAGGCCGAGACCTTTTTTTCTTTTCTTTTTGCCTGCGGTAGGTACCTGTGTATTGTGTGTATGTACCTAACCTTAAGGTACATAGGTACATGTAGGTACATAAGGCAAGGCCTGTAGCGAGTGCGCGGGCCTTGGGTTGTCACTGACAGAATGCCTCGGGGCAGAACAGAACAGCGATTGCTGTTATGTACTGTACTGTCTGTGCCGTGCTAGGTGCCTGTTACTGCCACTCTTGCTACTACATGTGTATCTAATTTTCTTGCGTCTTGGACTGGATTTCCAGTATTTGCGAGCGCTGCGGGTGGCGGCATACACAAATGTAGGTAGGCTGACATATACAGATATGGGAAAAATCAATTGAAAAATGTAGGAACGTTGATTGAGCTTGAACGGGGATTGGGCTTTGGAGGGACTGGGGGGGACATGGAGATATCCAGAGAAGCCTGGGATGAGACACGCGCAGTGGAAAAAGCCCATGCCGCCATGGGTCAGACGTCGGGTGGGGGAATATTTGAGAACGGCCTTTATGTACCTTTTGTTAGGGATTCATATGAGGATATGTGATTATGACTAATAGTCTACGGCACGAAGAGAAGACTCGTGCTGCGTACAATTGGGGCTGGGCCCCATATCTAGTGTCTTGGCACCCTCACGTCAATTTCAAGCTCTTAAAACCTCTTTAAAGACTATTATAGTTACGGCTTTATAAGGCCCAGTGCCATTTAAAAGTAGACTTTTATATAAATATCTAGTAAATGTATTTATTATTATTATTATTATTATTATTATTATTATTATTATTATTATTATTATTATTATTATTATTATTATTATTATTATTATTATTATTAT
>MU404214.1:0-61773 GCA_022695795.1 Biscogniauxia marginata
TTTATTTTTTATTTTTTATTTTTTATTTTTTATTTTTTATTTTTTATTTTTTATTTTTTATTTTTTATTTTTTATTTTTTATTTTTTATTTTTTATTTTTTATTTTTTATTTTTTATTTTTTATTTTTTAGGATTTCGATATTCGTTTTTATAATGTTCTTTTTTCTTATAATTAAAACACTTAATAATTAATTTATTTCGCGTTTTTTACTCTTTTTAAGTAGTATTAATTTTAATGAGGTTTAACTTAATTTTAATGCTTTTCCTTGTTTTGGTACCACTTTTATAATTTCCTTTTTTTTATTAATCGCCGTTTTTTCATTATACCGTTTAAAGTTTTCGTTATTAATAATAATAATTATTATAACGTAATTATTAATCTTTTTTAAGTTCCTTTTTTTATATAAGTTTATTTTATATAACTTATTTTTTATATAGTTTTTTAATTTTTAATAAAATAAGTAATATAAACTTTTAATAAATAATTATAATTAGTTTATAAGTTTTTTAAATTTAATAACGTAATTTAAGGCCTTTTTATTTTGTCGTAATTTATTTTGTCGGGTTTCGGTTTATTACTTAAGAATTAAGTTACTAAATATAAACCTAAATTATTTTTTAAACTTTTTATAATCCTTAAAAACCTTTTTCGTGTTTTTTTAGGCGTTTAATTCATTATTTAAGTGATTTTTTAATATTAATTAAAACCAAGTTAAAGTAGTTTTAACGAGAAATTAAAATACTATAAAAACCTTTTATTTTTAATAGTAATTATTTTGTAATAAAACTATAAATAAATTCCGGCTTAAATTAAAAATCTTTTTAAATCACTTAACTCATTATATTTATTAAATATAATTAATTTAAAACCTTTTATATCGAGGGTTATTATGTTATTTTTATCGTTTAAGTTATTAAAGTCGTTATCGTTTAAAAATGACTTTGGTTATTTATTTCTAAGAAGTAAAAATTATTTTGCTTATTTATTTTCTTTTTTAAGTGCTTTTTCCTCCTTTTTTTTTCTTCTTCGAATGATTCTTCTTATTAAGCTTTAAAGGTATCCTCTTAAGGCTCTTTTTTAATTATAATTATAATTAATTCTTATATTGGTTTTTTTAAACCTTTTTATTATATCGTAAAAAAATTTAAAGCTTTCGTTTAAAAGCTTATTAATTAAGGGTTTTTTATTTATTTCTTTTTTATTACCTTTTAGTTTTAAAAGGCATACTTATCTTAAAACGATTCGATTAAGAGTCCCTTTTTTTAAACTAATATTATGTACTAATTAAGAAGCTATTAAAATATAACAAATCTCTTTATATATTCCTAGTTAACTAACTTTATAAGTAAATATATATTAGGTTTTCTTAATTTTAAAGTAATAATAAATTAAAATTAATTTAAGAGATTTATAATGTCTTATTCGTTAAAGAGATTTTAAAGTACTTTTATTATAATATTAAAAAGTAATTATAGTTTTAAATTAATAACTAAAAAACTAAAATAAATAACTAAATATAAAGGAAATTCCATTCTTTTTATACTTATTCTCTTTTTATATATTCCTTCCGTTTTAGTATATTAAATATCTTTAGATCACCTTATTTACAGTGATTTATTTTATACTGTTAAATGAATACCGTTTGGATTACTCTATTCATTTTGATCTACGTTATGTGATGTTATATCCAAATCCTTTATCTTATTATCATCCCTATGATTCGTGTCTCAACACCCTTGTAAGAAACCCTTTTAACAGGTTGGGTTTGTAATAGTTTTTAATATTATATTACGACGACGATTTAAAAGTATATTTATGCGATTAATCGTTATATTAAATTTCCGAAAATTTATACTTTATAAAAAAATTATAATTATTCGACATATTATTAATTTAAATAATTAATTATTTCTTTTTCGTTTTTATTACGTTATTAAAATAATAAATATCTTATTACGTAATTGCGACGTAAGGCGCGTTAAACAAAATTAAGCCTTTAATTTTATATAGCGATAAAAAACCCTTTAAACGCGTTTAAATAAACGAATCGATTATTAAAAAGCTTTTTACAAAAATTTAAATATATAACGAAAATAATATAAATTAATACGTAATACGATTACGAAATATAAAATTTAAAAAGAAAATATATATAATTTTAACAAAATAAAGTTTATAATTAAAATAATTATTAAAATTAATATAATAATAATAAATATAAAACGACGTAAATAATTATAATAAATTTAATAAAATAATCGAAAATAAATTATAATTATTTAAGTTATAAATATTATTAGTTACTTTTTATTATTATATATTATTTTAATTAAAAAAACATTTTGCTTCGTAATATCGCGATAACTTATTATTACTAAAAAGTAAAATTACGATATTAAATAATAATTAAATTATAAATAAACTTAATATAAACTTTATAAAGCACTTTTATAAATATATAAAAAATAAAATAAAAATAATTATATGCTTTTTAATTTTAAATAGTTATAAAAGTTATTATTTTATTAATTTCGAAAATTATTACTATAAAAATATTATTATACTTTATATATTTAATTATTCGTTATATAAATTTTAATTTCTTAATTTTATATATTTTAATATTTTAAAATAAATATATAATAATTATTTATAAAGTTTAATAAATCGTTATTATATTTATATTATAAAAAAAACTTTTTAATTAATTTTATAAAAGTTTTTATTATTATAATTATTATTTTAAATATATAAATTATTTTTTTAATTTAAAAAAAGTTATTATTATATTACTTTTTATATAAAAAGCGTATATATCCTTTTTTAACCTCGATATAAATTAAGTATTTTAAAAAGTTAAAACACTTATAATAACTCGCGAGATATTTTTATAATTTAATTATATTATAAATAAAGTTAAAAAGTGTGACGAACCTCCCTGTGGGTTCCTAGTCAGCTGACTTCACAAGTGAGTACGTACTAGGTTTTCTTGATTTAAAGGTAACAATGGGTTAAGATTGGTTCAAGTATTTCACAATGGTTATTCGTCAAAGAGGTTTCAAGGTACTCTCACTATAGTATCAAAGAGTGACTATAGTCTTAGATTAATAGCTAAAGAATAAATAACTAGATACATAAGAAATCCCCTTTTTCTTATACCTATTCTCCTTAGTATATATTTCCTTTTTACACTAATTATTTATATAAGTAGAGTTTGTTTAGATTTAAAATTAACTTAGATTTCATTTAATATAATTTAAGAGTAATTTAAATCACATCACGTGATGTCTCATTATGTCTTAAAAAGAATCGTTCTGTATTAATATTCGTGGTTCGTGTTTTAATATCTTTATAAGAAATCCTTTTAATATAATTGGTTTATAATATTATTTCTCTCTTTTTAAAATCTTTGTTTTAAAGATTCTTTTTAGTAAATTTATTTTATTTATTACTTTTAATATATCGGGAGTTTCTAAATTTATTACGAAGTCTCGTAAAAATCAATATAAATCTCGCGACACTATTATTTCGTTTATTTGTCTTACCGGTTATAAAGTGTTCCCTTGTTCTTATTATTTTTAAATTAACTCTCTTTATTTTATGGTTTTAGAGTTCAAAACTTGCTTTATTTATACCGCCAAAGTTTAAAGCCATTGTGATAATAGTGGTATTACGATGTTTAATTTATTTGATATTATTCGCGAGTAAGAGAAGCTCGCTGCGAAGCGTTGTTATACTAAGAAGGAATTTTAAGCGTTAGCGAAGTAAATAATCTATATACGTAAATAAGAGGAGTTTTTAAGAAAGCGGGGTTTTGAGATATTAAAACGAGGTTTATTATCTATTAAAGAATTAAAGAAATAAGAACGCGTAAAGGTAAAGTAAAAGCGTCTCGTTACAAAACGGTAATAAATAAAAAACTTAATACGTTAATTTAAGTTTAAGCTAAATATTCCTGCTTTCGAGGTCGCCCCCTTTTTCGACTTATCTTTTCTGGGTTAGAATCTTGATTTTTAAGCCTTTTTAGCTAATCCGGGTTTTGTCGGTAAAAGTTCGCAAGCTTTTCTATTAAGTTTTTTAAGTGTTTAAAAGGTTCCCACGTATTTTCCTCTAATAAGTAACCTTCCCACTTAACAAAATACTATAACTAACTTCTAACCCGTTTTAAATCTAGTATCTTTTCTACTTCGTACTCATCAAGGTTTTCCTTAAATTCTAATTGGTTTTCTAGTATAACGTTATTTAATACTAGTTTTAAAAGTAAAATATAAAATATAAAGTGTATTTTAAATCCCTTTAATAATATTAGCTTATAATTAACTTTCGAAATAACCTTTTTAATCCTATATAATCCTAATTTCTTGAATTTAAGTTTTTCGCTAAGTCGCTTTATTTTAATTTAAGGTGTTTTTAATGTTACGCCTTATTATTAATAAAGCAAATAAACTATGTTTCCTCTTTTAAGAATTAGTCCCTTAATTCTTTTTTTATTATAGTACCTTATCATTTTATCTTAAATAAACTATAATTCTTTTTATAATTATTATTATACTATTTAGATCTTTTCGGATAGTACTTCTACTCTTAAGGCCTTTATTTCGACTTTTGGTACTTTCGTAAGTTTAATCGATTATCTTTAGATTTCCACCTTTTGCTTATATATTACCTCGTATAATGACATCTTTATGTCTTCGTTAATCGAAGTATTATATACTATTTAAGCTATTAATAGCAATTCTACCTAGTTATTCATTTCCTAATTAATATAGCTTCGTAAATACTATTTCATTATCTAATTTAGTCTCTTTATTTACCTGTCTATTTAAGGGTAATACGCTATAAACAACTTTTATTTAATTCTTATTCGTTTTATTAAGTTAATCTAAAATTTTAATATAAACAATTTGTCTTTATTTAAAATAACGCGTTTTAGTAACCCATATTTACTAACGTATTTTTTTAAGAAGTTAAAAACCAATTATTCTACTATGTTTAATTCATTAAATAATAAGAAGTAGGCGTATTTCGTAAGTTTATTAACAATTACCTATATACTATTATAATATACTTCTATAATAAGATCTTTTAACTTTAAAAGTTTCATTACGAAGTCCCATACAATTATATTCCATACTTTATTAAGTATCTAGGTTAGTTATAATAATTTATATAGTTTATATCGTAATACTTTAACTTTATTATAAATATTACAAATCTTTATAATTCTTTTAATTGTTTATTATATTCCTAGAAAGTTAAATTCTTCTTAAAGTCGTTTTATTGTTTTGAAAATCCTTTAGTAGCTATATAAAGAATATTCGTAAAATTCTTTAACAAATTCGTCTTGTATTCGTTTTAATACGTATACCTTTTCCTTGTACGAGAGGAGTTCGTCGCTAGATCCTTGCTAAGACTATAACTATTTTTCCTTTTAACTATAATTTTCCTTAAATCGTTATTTCTAGTCTCCTATGTTAATTCGCATATAAGCTAATACAACTAATCCGTCATTTTGTTATTTAAATATCTAAACATCTCTTTTATTGATTTTTGATTTATAATTTCCTTTTTTGCTAAGAAGATTTACTTAAATATTTTCCTTTCCCCTAATGTGCTAGATTTTGAAATTAAACTTAAACAAGAAAATCATTTAACGCTCATATCTCTAGTTAAGCGTTTATATCATCATAAATCGTATAAGGTTTTTATAGTTTAAATAAATATCGATAAGTTCCTTAGTTCCGCTAAGCCATGGTTCTCATTCTTTTAATGCTTTAATAACTACTAATAATTCCTTGTTATAAATCTAATAATTTAGTTTAACACTATATAGTGCTTTAAATAGGTACGCGACTAAGTACCATTTCTCATTATCTTTTAATTGCTTCAAAACTGCTTTAATGGCGAAATCTAAAGCGTTTATCCTTAGTCGTTTCTTTTTATTTTCGTTTAGAAGTTTATATATAACTTTATTAATTACAACTTCCTTTAGCTACCGAAAAGCCTATTTAGCTTCTTTAGTAAAATGAAAAGCCTCTCTTATTTTTACTAAAGTAATTAGTTCCGTTAATGGTTTAGCGATACGCCCAAAATCTTTAATAAGTTATTTAATATAATTAACAAAGCCAAGAAATGCGCGTATATTTATAACACTCTTGGGTTCTAGCTAATCCTTAATTACTACTATTTTTCCCTTTTAAATGCGAATTTCTCTTAGACTTATTATAAACCCTAGATAATCTAGTTTCTTGATATACTATTCATTTTTAGTCGAATAAATAAGTAGGTTTACCTTTTTTAGGGCTTTTAACACTTGCTTTATATGTTCCTTATGTTCCTTCTCGTTTTCTAAGTAAATTAATATATCGTCTAAGTAAACGAATATAAATTTGTCTAGAAACTTACGAAAAACTATTATAATTATATATTAAAATGTAGCAGGTGCGTTAATAAGTTTAAATGGCATAACCTTATACTTATAATGTTTATATATCGTTTGAAAAGCTATATATTATTCGTGTCCCTTAGCCATTTTAATTATATAATATCCATCGCAAAGGTTTAATGTTATAAAGATTTAGGCCTTGCTAATTTGTCTTCTTATAAGTTTCATTAATAATAACAAATATCCGTTTTTTTTAGTTATTTTATTAAGGTGTCGGTAATTGATTACTCGTCGCCACACTAGGTTTCCTTCTTTATTAACACGTTACTTCCCGTTTTTATCGACTTTAAGTACTATAATCGCCGGGTATCTTAACGAGAATTCGGATTCCCGAATATATCCTTTATCGAGATCCTCCTAAATTCCCTTTTATAGTGCTCTTTATTTTTCCTAATTTATAAGATACACTAGAAATAATTTTAGTTGTTTTCCTTTTTTGGAGTGTATTTAGTGATCCCACTAGCTATATTTTAATAATTCTTCCTTTGTTCTATCTTTAAATAATTTATAGAAACGGAGGTACTCACGCGATACTCTCTTTATTAAATTTTCAAGTTTAATTACTTAAATTATATAAACGATATATTTCGTTTTTACATCCGTTTCTCTAGAGTTACTTACGGTACTCTTCTCGTAACCCGTAATAATTAACTCCTCCTATTTTTAATCCTAATAAAGCGTGTTTATCTCGAAATTTATTCGTGAATTGCTTTTTCTAAGCCAATTTATTCTTAAAATCATATCGTGATTTAATATGTATATAATATTAAGAATAACTTACTTAAAATGTCCCTAAATAGTTACTAAGAAAGGAATTATTTCTCTTAATACCTTACCATTCTCGTAACTAAACATGTTTCCTTTAAAGTTCCATAACTTATATAGACTTGGTTTATATACCCATAGTATTCTATCTTTTTAAGCTACCTTTACTAAAACATAACTTTTATTTGCTCTTAAATCTATTAAAGCTTTATATTCTTTTTTATTATACCTAACTTTAGTTATAATAATATTATTAAGTCCCGATTAGACTTTATTTAAAGACTTGTTATTTATAGCTTCTCGCTGCCTTACTAGCGAAAGCCTTTGCCGTTTTTTGGTTTTTCACGTCCTTTCTTTTTTGGTTTTTTTTTAGTTATTATAACCCGGATGTTCTTTTATTCTTAAGCTTTTATAAAAACATATTTCTAGTAATTATTACTTAAATAGTTTCTTTAATTACCCTTTACATAGTAAAGAGTAAAAAGTTTATCCTTTATATAAAACCTTGCATATTAAAACTTTAATTCTTTTTCGAGGGCCTTTTTATAATTTAAGTTTATTTTATTAACTTAGAATTTCTTAAAGTTTTAAATTATCCTCGAATAAAATAAATAATTATTAAGTTTACTTGTTAAAGATATCTCGATATTTCCCCTTAAGTTTATTTTAATTTTTAAAAGCTTTCCTCCTTTTTTAAAGTATGCTTTAATAATTCGTTTATAGCCCTTTTTAGTCGCACGTGTTTTTACTTACTACTTTATTAAATGTTTTCCTATAAAACCAAATAAACCGATGTTATATTTAGTTCGTTCTTCGAGCCATTATAGAAAATGTAGTCCTTTTTATAATTCCTATAATTCTTCCTTAATCTCGTTTTCTTCGAAACCTGTTTCGAGTAAGTTATGTACGTCGCATAGTACCGAGATGTAACATATATAATCTTTAGCTATTACTTTATAGCTTCTTTCGGAGCTTAAGTAAAGATAACATGCTTTAAAGTAATATGGCTATCGTGGGGTATTATCGCAAATGCACTCATTTTCTTCCGTGTTGTCACTTTCTAGTTTTTAAAAATAATAACCGGTTTTATTTTTAAAACTTTTATATACTTAATAAGCGTCGTTAATATAAAAGCTTTAATGTAACGATATATATTTCTTTAAGCTTTGATAAATATTATAGTTATTATTTATATAAAACCTTTAGTTTAAGCTGTTATGTTGGCTTTTTCCTTAATAGGTTTCGTATTCGTCGTTTTTATAGTGGCTTCAATGTAAATTACTATAGTTTAACTTAATTCTTAAGTTGTATTCTAGCTTATAATTATCGCACACGTATAATAGTTCGCTTTTATTATATCTTTATTTAGCTTATTCTGGTGTAAAATATCTTAAATATAAATAGTTATCCTTTAAATAGTCCTTATGATTAACTTAATAAAATCTACAAACTCTTTCTATAAAGGTCTTTTTGATCTTTTCTGCCTTGATAATACCGATAATAAATACTTAGTTTATTTTTTTGTTGTTTTTGAATTAAACCCTTGCTTCGGCGACTCTTTTCTTAAATTAAGGAATCCTTTTTATTCTTAACTCCTGTTTCTTAGGACTTCGGTACTCGTTCTTATAATGTCTTTTTTTTTTACAGTTAAAACACTTAATAGTTAATTTATCCTGTTTCTTTCGTTCTTTTTAAACAACGTTAATTTTAATAGGGTTTAACTTAGTTTTAGTACCTTTCCTGGTTCCGGCACCACTTCTATAATTTCCTCCCTTTAACTAATCGCTATTCCTTCGTTATACCGTCTTTTTCTTTTTAAGGTACCGTTAGAAGTTCTTGTTATTAATAACAATTGCCATTATAACGTAGTTATTAAACTTTCCTGGGTTCCTTTCTTTATATAGGTTTATTTTATACAACTTATCCTTTATATAGTCCTTTAACCCTTAATAAAACAAGTAATACAGGCTTTTAATAAGTAATTATAACTAGCTTGCGAGTTTCTTGAACTTAACAGCGTAATTTAAAGCCTTCTTGTCTTGTCGTAATTTGTGAAGTCAAGCTTCAGTTTATTACTTAAGGATTAAATTGCTAAACATAGACCTAAGTTGTTTTTCAAATTCCTTATAATTCTTAAAGACTTTCTTCGTGTCTTCTCGGGCGTTTGAGTTGTTGGGGTCGCTATCATCCGAGGGTGGTTGCTTGTCTCTAGGAGGTAGGGGTTGTCTTGCCTATTTATCTTCTTTTTCAGGTATTTCTTCCTCCTCCTCTTCTTCTTCCTTAAATGCTTCTTCTTACTAATCTTCCGAGATGTCCTCTTATGACTCTTCTTTAATTGTAACTATAATGGATTTTTGTGTTAGTTCTTCTAAACCTTTTAGTTATATCGTAAAAAGACCTAAAGCTTTCGTCTAAAAGCTTGTTAACTATTATTCTTCTACTTATTTCTTTTCTTGTTACCCTCTAGTCTTAAGGGGCATGCTTGTCCTAGGACGGTCCGACTAAAAGTCCCTTCCTTTCCTGAACCAATATCAAGCACTAATCAAAGAGCTATCAAAATGTAACGAACCTCCCTATAGGTTCCTAGTCAGCTGACTTCACAAGTGAGTACGTACTAGGTTTTCTTAATTTAAAAGTAATAGTAGGTTAAGATTAATTCAAATATTTCACAATAGTTATTCGTTAAAAAGGTTTCAAGGTACTCTCATTATAGTATTAAAGAGTGACTATAGTCTTAAATTAATAGCTAAAAAACGAATAACTAAATACATAAGAAATCCCCTTCTTCTTATACCTATTCTCCCTAGTACACATTTCCTTTTTACACCAATTATTTATATAAACAGAGTCTATCCGGATCTAAGATCAACTTAGATCCCATCTGATGTGATCTAAGAGTAATTTAGATCACATCACGTGACGTCTCATTATATCCTAGAAAGGACCGTCCTGTATTGACATTCGTGATCCGTGTCCCAACATCCTTATAGGAAATCCCTCCAACACAGTTGGTTTATAACAAAAAGCACTAAAAAAAGTTTTTTTATAAACATTATAAATATTTATAATTAATATATAAAATGTTTTTATTACGAAATAAAATTACTCGTTTTCGAGAAATAAACTATATTTTTAGTAAGTAATATAAAATCAAAAATAAGTAATTATAAATAAAAGAATTATTTAATATAAAAAAAGGAGTAATTTTATAAGTTAAAAATAATAATATTATAATTAATAATAAAAAGAGAAAGCCTCGAAAAAGAATAATAACTAAGCAAAAACAATATAATATATATAGTTAATTTAGTTATAATATACGTATTTATATAACGAATAAAAATATAATTAATAATATTTATATAATAAATAAAAAGGTATTTAATAATTTAAAGTATAAAGTTAAATAAAACGATTCGAATAATAATAATCATTAATTAATTTCGATATGGCGTAAATGATTTTTAATGGTTAAAAGTGTAATAACTATAAAATTTCGTTCGCGAGCTTGTTTTGTTTATTTACTTATATAATATGTTAATACTTTTTAAATTAATATACCTTATTAATTAAAAATCATTTATAAAATATAATAACTTAAATAACTTTATAAGTATATTATTATTAATATCTTATTAATTTACTGGATTTTGAATTTTTATTACTTTATAAATAAATAACTACTGTTTAGTTAAAACAAACTTGGTTTTTAATCCGACCTGTGAGGTTATGATTTAGTCATAGTTAGTGCGCTTTAGCTCAATCATTCCATCATACGTGTACAAGCGCTAAATATATAGTATCTTGGTGCTACACTCCCTCTTTTAAGTCATTTCGTTCTAAAATAAACACCTGGTGGTCAATATCACTCTCGAGCTTGGGAAGTATCATGAACCCCTATCCGCTTCGAAAACTTTTCGTCAAACTTATTCATGAAATCGGTGATCCCTAATTCATCCCAATAGGCACAGACGTGCTCGTTTCCAAGCACATTTCTTAATTCATCCTTATCATGAATTGGGTCTTGGGGTGTTGGGCCGGTGAACCTCTGCCCTGGAAGAGGAGTGTACCGTATTTGGGAATTGTGTGATGCCAACTTGGCATTCCCCACAATAATAGAGACCTCAATTGCGAGTATTGTGTTATCGGTGTGAATAATCTTGTCTTGGATAATGTCCAGGTTCCTGTCGTCCTCTGGATCTACAGACCAAGCCTGAGGAACAATGTCGAATTCATTATAGTAGTCCGTGTTGTATACCTGGTAGTCTGTGGCCGATTCAGGGTCTTTTAGAAAGGTCGCAGCATAGTCGGCGGCGAACTTCTCGTTTCCAGGGGAGACACCGGCGGATGGTAGGACCTTCAAGTTGTTGCTGTCAACCAATCCCGACTTAGCCAAGCCCAATGCAACCAATGGCGCCAGGGCTCCTCCGAGGCTGTGACCGGTAACGACGATAGTGTAGCTTGGGTCCAAGCTTCTCAAATATTGGTCGATGCGGATGACTTCGCCATATCGCGTGCTGGAATTGTTCATGACGTTCCAAACGCCAACACAGATACCTTTGGCGCAAAAGGGAAGGGTAGAGGCAGTTTCTTGTGTTGGGGCGGATTGGTATGGCTCAGGGATGCCGTAAAGCGACCACAGCTCAACCCAGGCATCGAAATCGACGACTTTGGAGACGGTAATGTCTTGATAGATGTCTGCATCTGAATTTGAGGCAGTGCCCGCAATAGCAACAACACAGACCTTTTGGGTGTCATCAACGGCCGCAAACCATACGTTGTCCGGTCCTCTTTTATCGCTTTCATCGCTTTTATCCTCCTCCTCTGGATTCAGCTCTTGATAAACTCTAGGTCCCCAGGAAATGGACCAACTGCCTGGCAGCTCCGGAAGGGCCTCGTCCAAACATTCTTTCAGTTTGTCTTGAAGGAATTGTTCTGAGCCTGTCTGCTTTGACACAAATCCTGTCATCATAGACAGGCAATAGATTTGTTGGAAAATGTTGAAGTCGTAATCCCCCATTGAAGAGCAGAGAAATGACTTGTGGTAGAAAGATCTTGGGGGCGATGGGTGTAACGAGAACTGTATACAAGGGCTTGGATCATGGAGAAGTATTCGGCTGATAGTCGAGGTCTGTGATCTCCCACGTTCACTCCTTTCGAGCCTGGGGAATATGGCTTCTTTTATTCTCAAAGACTGAAGTCATTCCGAGACAAATGCGGTCACACAACTGAGGGGTATTTTAGCTCCCTCCAATAGTTTTGATTTTTTTTAGCCGACATGAGTAGGGCGGCCTCATCCGTGCAGTAACGGAGTAGCAATTTTGAAAATTACTTCTGATCAAATCGGGCTGAGACTCCTGTGATGATCTGCGGTCTACCGCCCTAGCTGCTTCGTGTATAGCTACGCACGTCAAACGGCTCTAACGTAGTGTATTACCCGCTGGGTTAAGGCCACTGTTGCGGTAAGATAGTGTCGAACATACGAGGGTCCTCAGCTAGTCCCGAAGATTTATTACTATAAGACATCCTTAGCATAACATTATTTTCGTAGTGTAATGTCTTCGACCCCTCAATGAGGCTAGCCTTGCACATTGTCCGCCTCTATTCCATTCTCTTGTAACCTGATGGAACGGGGCCGGCCGCCGTAAATTATATGTGATCATGTAGTTGTCAGATATAAGGGTATAACCTTACTAGTAATCGTTTGTCAGGCGCAAGCGCCTGACCACTCTTCCTAGGAAGCTAATTTAAAAATTATAATAAAAGGGGTATTACTAATCATATGTAATAATTAATATTCGTATAAATTATATTAATAATAAAAAATTTATAATTAAATATAATTACGTTTATTTATTATAATAAATATATAGAAATAAACGTTTATTTTATTTTATTTCTTTTTTATAAAAATATATTAATTATATTTAACTTATTTTTATAAAGTAATAATTTAATATATCAAGGTTTATTTATATATATAACGTTATTTTATAAAAAGCTTTAAATAATGTTAAGCTTAAAAACATAAAACAATTAAAATAAACCTTTAAAAGAATTTATTTATATTATAAATATAAAAAGAGTAAAAATGAAAATAATGCTTTTTTAAAAAGGCTTTTAAAGCCAAGAAAATAATAAAGAATTAATAGAATTAAGACATAATATAATAAAGGTAAAGCCATTATAATTAGATTTAAAAGGGACAATAATCGAAGCAAAATTAATGAAGCTATTCCCATTTAATTAATAGGTAGTGTTGGTAATGATGGTGCTTACAAGGGTGGTCGTTATGGGGTCATTGACATTAGCGAGACTGATGTAGTGGGCAGTTGGCTTTCATCTATGTCGCCTATCGAGTTCTAAGTGAAAAAGGAGAATCTTGAAAAAGCTTCCAACTAGCAATAGTACTGCTAGGTAGAGAGACACGCTAGCAAGGCTAGACGTCAAGCAGCAAGGTTCTCAATGCGATTTACTTCGCCAGATAGTCAATGTAATGATGTACGCGTATTAACTTTTCACTCCTAACAATCCGGACTAGGATTAAGTTCCCAATGTCCTTCTCGAGTGAGATCTAGTCTATGCTTAGCCGCTATATGTTTGTCTCTGATGCATCGGCAGTTGTATCCTCTTCCGCAATGCCGGCAGCGGTAGAGGGGCTCCTCACCAATACTCGTTTACATTCGGAAGAACGCCCCTGCATACTGCTACCCCAGGACTGTTGTAATAGTTACAGCAATGGCACCTCCATCCAACACAAATGCGCCTGAGCCATATTTGACAGTCGGTCTGGAGCAGGCTCTGTCAGGGACAGAAGCTTCCGTAGTCTGTTGAGCTGGCGAGCATCTCAAAAGACGTCTCGTTCTTCGATCACGTCGGTTGGCTTGGACTGCCTGGGGGCAGTCTCTTGGATCTAGGCGGGCGAGGCTGTTTTCGAATGCACAGGGTAACGCCACAGGCCAGCAGAATTGGTGGGGGAGGAGGAGGGATGGTCGTTGTCATAGCTAATAGGTGTCTTAAGATGATCCCGAACAAGGACGCAGCAATAGTTTGCATGGGTGAGGAAATCTATTTCCCCAGACCGGCTTTCTCTATCAGACTGTGGCAAAGTCCCGAGCGCTCTCGTTGCGTATCGGCAATGGTACGTATTTCCCGGGGGCGAAGAGACATTCTTCTCAGCAGTTGCTACCAACGGAATGGTAAAGCCGTGAAACATGGAATCGGTAGACTTTATCATGATGTGATTTCTGGGAATGCTATCGGTGCTTTCCCAATTAGAAATTACTCCGAATTGGTGAGAAACCGTGTCATAGGTGAGCCATCCACCCTTTCCAGCCACGCATCAGAGGGCCTTGTCATGCTCAATCCTCGACCTGCACTTATGGCAAGTCACCAGCTCCTCCCTATCTGCACTGGCTCGACTAGGGGTTTCGACCAGTCTCTATCAATGCATGTAGCAGGTTTATTATATCACTCTAAGACGAAATGAGTTTTATCCGAGACCTGCAGAATGTCCATTGCCTAGAGAGGTCTATAAACTCGCAATAGCAATATACTTCCTGACAAACTTGCAACCGGTTTATGGAAAGCTTCAAATATCTAGCTGAATTTTCTTCTGCATTAAATTCAATGTCTAGGACCAGTATTGGAGCCACTTTGGCAAGCTGCTCAAATTTTATGCAGCTAATCCGGCCCCAGCTTCCGCTGTGCTGGAACGGATATGCTGGTAAAACAGCCCTGAGAATTGCTATTGGGTGCGTTTTACTTGTATATATCGTAAGTGCCTCCGATCTACAGACTCAAGGTATCGTGTTCGATCCGTGCACGTATGCAGTTCGTCATCCGATGCATCGATCCACGGATAAGACAACGTGATGTGATACAATACCGTCATTCATGCGTAAGCCTTCATGTGTTTCATTCGATAGATTGGGAAAGGAGAGAATGAAGATGCAAAGTTTGTAAGGAGCACAGATGCATTGTCACGAAACGTTTTCTAAGAGGCACAAGAATTGCAGCGCTTATTTGATTAGAGGTTAGCTTCCTCCTTTGATTGGCCTGTTGGGATGCTATTACCATGGAAGCTGAAGTCCCGGATTTGATACTCGGCAGAATCAGGGTCGCAGTAGAGAATGTCATAGCTTGAAAGGCTTAATTCATTCAGATAATCCTTACTGTGCTGCTTATTTCTTGCCGAATCAAGAGTAACGGTCTGGGAGCTTGACATGACTAAAGTTGGGGCAACTCGTCGTTGTTGCGAGCCGGTTCGCTGGTATAAGGGACAACTACATCATGAAAGCTAGAGTGATGTCTATGACGCGAGGTAATAGTGCGGGAATACTGCTGGACATGGCGAGACATGGCTGCTTTGATTAAGGGGAGTGGTGGCTTCGTTTGCTTTCGATCCTGCCGCCCGAGGCAAGCCAGGAAAACAGCGGATTGGTGATAGACTATTTAGCGTACATTATTGATCGTTGCAGGGGCCCCCAAAACATACATCGCATCCGAGATCGGGTCGTTATTTCATACCACAACGGCTTTGACGTTAATCTGCCTGCTTAAGGTTGGAGACACGTTAAATTTACTTACATTTGTCTTAAATACCTAACTTGATAAGGTCTTCCACGGTGGAGTAAGCATGATTTGTATCTTGATTATAACACAAAGAATCGAACTAAGCTTGTACAATTTACTGAGCTTTACGCAGCTCCTGGATATAAAAGCCCACTCTTAACTCACAAATATACATTTGAGACAGCTTTAATTAAACCGCCGAACCTTCAAAAGAACAAAATATTGTAGGTGGCTCTCGGCCAGGTCGGCTAGTTATTCTTGGTTCTGGGATCAAGAGTATTGCGCACCTTACCTTGGAAGCAATCGGCCACATTGAGTAGGCAGACAAGGTATTTTACGTTGTTGCCGACCTTGGCACTGCAGCCTTTATTCGATTAAAAAACCACAACTCCGTTGACTTTCATAATCTTTACGACATTGCGAAGCCTCGTTACGCCACCTATGTTTAAATGTCAGAGACCATTTTACGTGAGGTGCGCCGGGGCTTCTATGTCGTTGGGGTCTTTTATGGCCACCTGGGAATCTTCGTCAACCCATCCCATAGGGCAGTGGCTATAGCTCGCAACGAAGGTCATCAGGCTTGTATGCTACCCGGGATTTCAGTAGAAGACTGTCTCTTCGTAGATGTGGGTATTGACCCCTTTGTTGTAGGCTGTTAAACCATATAAGATTGCGGTTCAAGGAACATTTTAAGGACATATGCATGTGGATAATTAACCTGAACCAGGAAGACGACCATGAGCAAATAATTCTTCACAATATATACAACCCGTGTCAAATGATAAAGAATAAGCGAAGCGCCCTGCCTCGACTGTGGGAAATCATGGAACAGTATCGCCAAGAGGAACAGATTGTCATAGGCAACTTTAACCTGCATCACGAACTCTAGGGAGGCTCCCTCAACCAAGCGACAGACCCAGAGGCAGAAGACCTAGTAGAGTTGATGGCAGATTATGGCCTCACAAACATGCTACCACCCAGGGCAATCACATACAAGGAAGGGGAAGCCAGCTCAACCATAGACCTATGTCTTCTCACGGTTGGGCTGGTTGATCGGGTAATACAAAGCGGCGTGGACCGAAGTGTTCATCACGACTCGGACCACCTGCCAATTACTACAAGTGCTAGATATTAGAGTAGTGCAGCTCCCGACAGAAATAAATTAAAAGAAAAAAAGTTACTCGCGAAATCCTGCTGGACCATACGCAAACAAACTCACCGATAACAGAGATTCTATATTTTTAAGATAAGGTATTAACTCTACACTTCACAATCCAGAGTCAGGTAGATATTTGAACCAAACCATGTAGCAAGGGTTTCAGTTGCGGTTTTCGGCCGACACCCCTGACGACAATATACCCAAACGTAACTAACCTCAACCACTCACTAGAGCAGACATAATGCTGTGTAGACATCTCATTATATTTACTTATCTAGTATATTTCTAATCATTCTGCAAGCCTTCTTATTTGTCCTGCAAATGCCAACCACAGAATCGTCACGCCACTTCGAATTAGCAAGGTAATGTAGCGCATGTATCTGCCAGAAAGACCCTACCGAGGTATATTCCCTTAACCCCGCAACATAGCATTTACTACATATCCTTCTTATAATAACCAAATTAACCCTATACTGGCAAAAATTTTCGACCTTAATTCTCGCTTTGCGCTTATATACCTTAGTTCGGCCTTTTTAATTAAAGCTCTTAATTAATTAACTTAATTTATAATATTTCGATATATCGCATCTCGTTTTAAGAATAATAAACACCCTCGCGCCGCCGCTCGCGGCTAACAAAACGCGTTTAACGCTTGTTATTATAAATGAAAGCATTACCGCATTTTCGTTTAAAAAGAGTAACAATAATAAGCGGCACTCGAAAAAGTTAATTATTAAAATCTTTAAAATAACTTTTTAAGTATTTTATATAATTTTAATTTATTTATTTACGATATTATTAATGCGTATTGTTATATTTCGAGAAAAGAGGTAAATATTAAAATGAATAATTATATATTTTATAAATATATTAGTTTTGTTTTCCTCGTTTATTAGCGTTAAAAAACGTCATTTTAGAATTTTTATAAAATTTATTTTAAATATTTTAAATAAAAACGAAGTTAATTAATTTACACGTTACAAAGTACTTTATTACGATTCTACAGGGATTAGGACTCCAAAAAAGGAATGCGAGGAACTAATTAATCATTACATAACTATTAACATGGTGGGAATAAATATAAAAAATAAACACATTTAAGATAAACACATCTAAAATGAATATATATAAAATAAACATATTTAAAATAAATATATTTAAAGATTTAAAGGTATTTAACATACTAGTTAAGAGGAATAAAAAACAAAATAAATAGGTATAAGAAAAACGGGATTTCTTATATATTTAATTAATTATTTTAGTTTTTTAGTTATTAATTTAAGATTATAATTACTCTTTAATACTATAATAAAAGTACTTTAAAATCTCTTTAACGAATAAAACATTATAAATCTCTTAAATTAATCTTAATTCATTATTACTTTTAAATTAAAAAAACCTAATACGTATTTACTTATGAAGTTAACTAACTAGGAATATATAGGGAGATTCGTTATATTTTAATAGCTCCTTAATTAATGCTTAATATTAATTCAAGAAAAAAGACTCTTAATCGAATCGTCTTAAAATAAGTATACCTTTTAAAACTAAAAAGTAACAAGAAAAGAAATAAGTAAAAGAATAATAATTAATAGGCTTTTAAACGAAAGCTTTAGCTTTTTTTACGATATAACAAAAGGGTTTTAAAAAACTAATATAAGAATTAATTATAATTATAACTAAAAAAAGCCTTAAAAGGATATCTCTAAAGCCTAGTAAAAAGAATCGTTCGAGAAAGAAAAAAAGAAAAAAGAAAAAGTACTTAAAAAAAAACAAGTAAAATAACCTTTACCTTTTAAAAATAAATAACTAAAGTTACCTTTAAACGATAACGACCTTAACAGCTAAAACGATGAAAATAATATAACGCCTTTCAATATAAAAGGTTTTAAATTAATTATATTTAATAAATATAATAAGTTAAGTAATTTAAAAGGATTTTTGATTTAAGCCGAAACTTATTTACGGTTTTATTATAAAACAATTATTATTAAGGAATAAAAGGTTTTCATAATATTTTAACTTCTCGTCGGAACTACCTTAACCTAGTTTTAACTAATATTAAAAAATCATTTGAATAATAAATAAAACGCTTAAAAATATAAAAAAGGTCTTTAAGAATTATAAAAAGTTTAAAAAACAACTTAGGTTTATATTTAATAACTTAATTTTTAAATAACAAATTAAAGCTTAACTTCACAAATTACGATAAAATAAAAAGGCCTTAAACTATATTATTAAGTTTAAAAACTCGTAAATTAATCGTAATTACTTATTAAAAGCTTATATTACTTATTTTATTAAAGACTAAAAAACCATATAAAGAATAAGTTATATAAAATAAATCTATATAAAAAAAGAAACCTAGAAAAGTTTAATAAATACGTTATAATAATAATTATTATTAATAACGAAAACTTTAAACGATACTTTAAAAAGAAAAAAACGATATAGCGAAGGAACGGCGATTAATAAAAAAAAGAAATTATAAAAACGGTGCCGAAACAAGGAAAAGCACTAAAATTAAGTTAAACCTTATTAAAATTAACGCCGCTTAAAAGGAGTAAAAAACACGAGATAAGTTAACTATTAAGTATTTTAACTATAAAAAGAAAAAACATTATAAAAACGAGTATCAAAATCCTAAAAAATAAAAAATAAAAATAAAAAGATTTCCTTAACCCGAAAAAAGAACCTTTAAAATAAGGGTTTATTTCGAAAATAATAAAGAGGTAAATTAAGTATTTATTATTACTACTATTAAAATAAAAAAACACAAAAAAGTCTTTATAAAAAAATAATATTCGTTAAAGTTATAAAAAAAAGCTTATAAATATTATTTAAGGTATTATTATTTACTTATTATAATTTATAAAAGTTATAAATATTATTAAGTTAACCTTTAAAACTATTTAAAGCACGGTTACTTATATTTAAAATATCTCACGTTAAAACAAGCCAAGTAAAGATATAACGAAAGCGAATTACTATATAAATATAATACTTATAAGCTAAGATACGACTTAAGAGTTAAGTCGAACTATAATAAATTACATTAAAGCCATTATAATAACGATAAATACGAAATACATTAAAAAAAGTAAATATAATAACTTATACCGGAAGTTTTATACGAATAATAATTACGATATTTATTAAAGCCTAAATAATATTAATTAATTTAATAAATTATTAAACGAAAAACTTAAATCGAAGCTAGAAAAGGTTAAATAACTAAAAAACGAAACATTTTAATTTAATAAGGATGGAATAACAGAGTTATAAAAAGAATATATATTACTATATTAAAGCTTTTATATTAACGACGCTTATTAAGTATATAAAAACTTTAAAGATAAAGCCGGTTATTATTTTTAAAAATCAGAAAACGATAACACGAAAAAAAATAAATATATTTATAATAACGTTTCATAATAACTATATTATTTTAAAACATATTATTTTTATTTAAGTTCCGAAAGAAATAACAAAGTAATTATTAAGGGTTATATATATTATACTTTAATACTATGCGATATACACGATTTATTCGAAGCGGGTTTCGAAAAAACGAAATTAAGAAAGAATTATAAAAATTATAAAAAGAATTATACTTTTTACGTTAACTTAAAAAACAAGTTAAATACGATATTAGTTTATTCGATTTCGTAAAGAAATACTTAATAAAATAACAAGTAAAAATACGTGCGATTAAATTAAGTTATAAACGAATCGTTAAAATATATTTAAAAAAAAAAGAGTTTTTAGAAATATATATAAACTTATAAAGAAATATCAAGTTACCCTTAATAAGCAAATCCGAGAATTATACTTTTTATTTAAAAATAATTTAAAACCTTAAAAAGCTTCGAATTAACAGAAAAATAAATTTAAGTTATAAAAAGGCCTTTAAAAAAGAATTAAAGTTTTAATATATAAGGTTTTATATAAAAAATAGACTTTTTACTCTTTATTATTTAAAAAGTAATTAAAAAGATTATTTAAATAACGATTACTAAAAACACGCTTTTATAAAAGCTTAAAAATAGAAAAATATTAGGGTTATAACGACTTAAAAAAACTTAAAAGAGAAAAGACGTAAAAAACCAAAAAACGGCAAAAACTTTCGCTAATAAGGCAGCGAAAAGCCATAAATAATAAATTCTTATATAAAGTTTAGTCGGGACTTAATAATATTATTATAATTAAAATTAAGTATAATAAAAAGAAATATAAAACCTTTATAAATTTAAAAATAAATAAAAACTATATTTTAATCGAAGTAATTTAAAAAAATAATATATTATAAGTATATAAATAAAATTTATATAAATTATGGAATTTTAAAGAATATATATTTAATTACAAAAATAATAAAGTATTAAAAGAAATAATTCTTTTCTTAATAACTATTTAAAAACATTTCGAGCAAGTCATTTTTAATATTATATATATATTAAATCACGACATAATCTTAAAAATGAATTAATTTAAAAAAAGTAATTTATAAATAAATTTCGAGATAAACACACTTTATTAAAATTAAAATTAAGAAGAATTAATTATTACGAGTTATAAAATAAGTATTATAAATAACACCAAAAAAACGAATATAAAAACGAAATATATCGCTTATATGATTTAAGTAACCAAGCTTAAAAATCTAACGAAAAAAGTATTACGCAAGTACCTTAAATTCTATAAATTATTTAAAAACAAAATAAAAAAAGAATTATTAAAATATAATTAATAAGATTACCGAATTTACTTTAAAAAAGAAAATAACCAAAACTATTTTTAATGTATTTTATAAATCAAGAAAAACAAAAAAGATTTTAAAAGGATTTTAATAAAAGATATATTTAAGAATTAAAGTCTTTGTTAAAATATCTAGTAATTATAATATTAAAAGTCGACAAAAACGAAAAATAACATATTAATAAAAAAAGAAATTTAGTATAACGATAAGTAATTAACTATTAATATTTTAATAAAATAATAAAAAAATACTCGTTATTATTAATAAAACTTATAAAAAGGCAAATTAATAAAACTTAAATCTTTATAATATTAAACCTCTAAAATAATTATTACATAATTAAGATAACTAAAAAACACAAATAATACACCGCCTTCCGAACGGTATATAAACATTATGTTACGAACCAACCAAGGTAAGCAACTAAATAACAAGGGTACTGTTCCCACTGTTCTTGTTTCTACACCGGATATAGACCCAAGAAAGGAAAACCAGCTTAAAGTCACGTAATATAGATATGTATAAATATGCACATCTAGCAACATCCAGTGGAGAATAGATATATGTAAATAGACACATCTAAAGGTATCTAACATACCAATTATAAAGAATGGAAAATAAAATAAATAAGTATAAAAAGAACAGTATTTCTCATATATCTAGTTATTTATTCTAATTCCTTAGCTATTAATTTAAAACTATAATCACTTTTTAATATTATAATAAGAGTACCTTAAAATCTCTTTAACGAACAAAGCATTATAAATCACTTAAACTAATCTCAATTCACTGTTACTTTAAAACAAGAAAACCTAGTACATATTCACTTGTGAAGTCAGCTGACTAGGAACACATAAGGAGGTTCGTCACACATTATAAGTATAAAGTTATACTATTTAAACTTATTAACGCACCCGTTACATTTTAACACATAATCATAATAGTTTTTCGTAAGTTTCTAAACAAATTTATATTTATTTACTTAAAAAACGAAAAAAAGCATAAAAAACATATAAAACAAGTATTAAAACCCCTAAAAAGGTAAACCTACTCGTTTATTCGACTAACTAAAAATAAATAGCATATTAAAAATCTAAATTATTTAAGGTTTATAATAAATCCAAAAGAAATCCGAATTCAAAAAGGAAAAATAATAATAATTAAAAATTAATTAAAACTCAAAAATATTATAAATATACATACATTTCTTGGCTTTATTAACTACGTTAAATAACTTATCCAAGATTTCAGGCAAATCGTTAAGCTATTAACGAAATTAACTACCTTAATAAAAACAAAAAAAACTTTTTATTTCACTAAAAAAACTAAATAAGCTTTTTAATAGTTAAAAAAAGTTATAATTAATAAAGTTATATATAAACTTTTAAACGAAAACAAAAATAAACGACTAAAAATAAACGCTTTAAATTTTATTATTAAAATAATTTTAAAGTAATTAAAAAATAATAAAAAGTGGTATTTAGTTACGTATTTATTTAAAACATTACATAATATTAAATTAAATTATTAAATTTATAATAAAAAATTATTAATAATTATTAAAAAATAAAAAAATAAGAATTATAACTTAATAAAATTAAAAAACTTATTAATATTTATTTAAATTCTAAAAACTTTACACGATTTATAATAATATAAACGTTAAATAATTTTTTTATTTAATTTTAATTTTAAAATTTATTATATTAAGAGAAAAGAAAATATTTAAATAGACTTTTTTAATAAAAAAAGGAATTATAAGTTAAAAGTTAATAAAAAAGATGTTTAAATATTTAAATAATAAATTAATTATATTAATTTATATACGAATTAATATAAAAAACTAAAAATAACTTTTTAAAGAAAGTTATAATTAAAAAAAGTAATTATAGTTTTAATAAGGGTTTAATACCGAACTTTTTTCATATAAAAAAAGGTTTATATAGTTATTAAAAAATCTTTAAAATATTAAAACGATTATAAAAAGAATTTAACTTTTTAAAAATAAAATAATTAATTAAAAGAATTATAAAAATTTATAATATAAACTATATAAATTATTATAATTTAAATACTTAAAAAACGTAATATACGATTATATAAGATTTTATTATAAAAGTACTTTATAATAATATATAAATAATTATTAATTAATTTATAAAATATATTTATTTTTTATCGTTTAACGAATTAAATATAATAAAATAACTAATTTTTAGTTTTTTAAAAAAGTATATTAATAAATATAAATTATTAAAACGTATTATTTTAAATAAAAATAAATTATTTATATTAAAATTTTAAATTAATTTAATAAAACGAATAAAAATTAAATAAAAGTTATTTATAACGTATTATCTTCAGTTAAATAAATAAATAAAAAAATTAAATTAAATAGTAAAATAATATCTTTAAAGTTATATTAATTAAAAATTAAATAATTAAATAAAACTATTATTAATAACTTAAATAATATATAACATTTTAATTAACGAAAATATAAAAATATTAAAAGTCGAAATAAAAGTCTCGAAAATAAAAATATTATTTGAAAAAATTTAAATAATATAATTATAGTTATAAAAATTATAATTTATTTAAAATAAAATAATAAAATATTATAATAAAAAAATTAATTTTTAATTTTTAAAAAAGGAAATATAATTTATTTATTTTATTAACGATAAAACGCGTTAATAAAAACGCTTTAAATTAAAATAAAACGACTTAATAAAAAAATTTAAATTTAAAAAGTTAAAACTATATAAAATTAAAAAAATCATTTTAAAAGTTAATTATAAATTATTTTTTTAAAAAGATTTAAAATATATTTTATATTTTATATTTTTCTTTTAAAATTAATACTAAAAAACGTCTTGTTAAAAAACTAATTAAAACTTAAAAAAAACTTTAATAAATACAAAATAAAAAAATATTAAATTTAAAATAAATTAATAATTAATTATAATATTTTGTTAAATAAGAAAGTTATTTACTTAAAGAAAATACTTAGAAATTATTTAATTATTTAAAAACCCTAATAAACGAATTTATAAACTTTTATTATTAAAACTTAAATTAATTAAAAAGGCTTAAAAATTAAGATTTTAATTTAAAAAAATAAATCGAAAAAAGGAACGACCGCGAAAATAACTTTAACTTATTTAATTAAAAATTATTATATAACTTAAAAACGTTTTTATTTTTTTAATTTATTTAAATTTTAAAAATTATATTATAACATTTTTAAACCTTTTTTTCCAAATAAAGTCGCGTTAACGACATAAACGAAAAATGTGTATAATAAATTTGTTTATTTTAAATTAAAGTTTAAAAAACGCCGTCTTCGCTTAATATTTTTTTTAAAAAAAGTCGTTTTTCTTTTAAATTTAAACGGTTAAAAAAGTTTAATAATATTTTAAAACTATTATATAAACCTTTTTAATAAATATATTTATTATATTTTAATAATTCCTTAAGTATTATAATATATAAAAAGTTATATTTAAAATAATAAAAGTATAATATAATATTAATATTTATCTTGTAAAAGTTAATATATCGCGTAAAATTTTCGCGCTTTTTTTTTTTAATTTAATTATTAACGTTTAATAATATAATCATTAAATATAATAAAATATAAAAAGAATGTAAATTTATTAAAAAAAATCTTTAAAACAAAGATTTTAAAAAGGAAAAAAATAATATTATAAACTAATAATATTAAAAAGGTTTTTAATAAAGGTATAAAACATAAACTAAAAATATAAAAAACGAATAACTCGAGTTAAAAAGGCAATATAACGTCACGTAATATAAATTCTTGTCGATTTAAAAATTTATAAAAATTTAATAATATTTAATATATTAAAATAAAATTTAAAATAAAATAAAATAAAATTTCTTTTATATTTAGTTATTTATTTTTGTTTTTTAATTATTAATTTAAGATTATAATCATTTTTTAATATTATAATAAAAGTATTTTAAAATCTTTTTAATGAATAAGATATTATAAATCTTTTAAATTAACCTCGATCTTTTATTACCTTTAAATTAAAAAAAACCTAATACGTACTTATTTGTAAAGTTAATTAACTAGGAATATATAAAGAGGTTCGTTATATATATATAATAAAAACGTAATAATTAAGTTTAATTAAATTAATAATTATCGCGATATTATAAATAAAGTAATTTAAATAGTGATTAAAGCGATTTTATTTATTTAATATATAATTTTTAATTTAATTTTATATTAAAAAGTTAATTTATTACTTATAAAAATGTTATTTAAATAAATATAACTAAAGACCTTTATAAAGCTTTATATATTAAATTAATAATACTTTTTTATTAAACGTATTAAAGCGCCGGCTTGGGAATAAAGTAATAAACCTTTAATTAAATTCTTTTTATAAAAATTATTTCGATTATAACGTATAACGGTATTAACGTTATTAAGTCCTCGGTCGAAGTTATTAACTTAAAAATAAAAAAAGCATTTTTCGTTAATTATACGAAGTAAAAAAATAAATTAAGAAATATATTACGCGTAATTAAATTAAGTATTATTATTATATAAAGTAATATATTTAAATAAATCGAAAATAAAAAACATAATAAATTAAAGTTAAATAATTTATTTAAACGTTTAAATTATTAATTAAATATACGGTAAAATAAGTAATACGAAATATTTAACGTGAAAGTGAAAATTATTTTAAAAACCGCGAAATAAGTAATTGTTTATTTATACGAAGTTTATTATTTTTATTTTAATAATATAATAATGTTATTAAAGCTTATAAAACACTTATTAAATAATATATAAATATTTATATTAAAATTCTAAATTATAATAATTAAATTAAGAAGTTAATTAATATAATAATTTTTAAGGTATATAAAAATACTTAAAAATAAAGTCGTGAACACGAAAATAAAAAAAATGTTATAAAGGGCCCTAAACCCCTTATACGTGGCTTTAAAGATTAGTTAACCAGGTTTTAAATTTATATAAGTCCTTATCGCTATCTAGTAATATAATCGTGTTAACTTTTAATTTTATAATATAGTCTTTTTTTGGTTACGCCTAGTTATTATTAAGTCGTCGTGGTAATAAAAAAGCATAAAAATAAAAATAAAAATAAAAATAAAAAAACTTTTTATATTTATATATTTTAAAAAATTAATAAAAAGGAAAAAAACGAGTGTAATTAAAATAGTAATTAAAAAACGCCTTTTTTAAATATATAAAATAAAATAAAATAAAATAAATATAAATATGTAAGTTTTAAGAAAACTTTAGTTTATTTAACTCGTTTTATATTAGTTAATAATAAAACGAATTAAATATTTAAAAAAAATAAAACCGTGCCGTTACAAAAAAAAGAAAACATTAAATTATTTTGTAAAATGTAAATATATAAAAAGAAAACTACCGAAATATACGTTTATAAAAAAAGGGATTTTAAGTTATTTATTAAGCTTTAAAGGTTTTTAAAATTTCGAATTATTTATTTGCGAGGTACGGCTTTATATAACTATATAAAAGGCTTTATAACCGAAATTTAACCGGAGTTATTTTAAAAAAGAATTTATTTATTAATTATCGACTTATAAAGGTTTATATAATTTATAAGCAAAAAATTCGCGAAATATATAATTTTAAAAATACGTAATATAAAGGTAAAAATGGAAGATTTTTTATGTTATGCAAAATATTAGCTTTATTTTAAGGTTTTAAGGCGCTATTTTAAGACTTTGAAGTATTTTAATCGTTTTATACGTTATTATTACGCGATAAGTACAAGCGAATATTTATATAGTTAAGTAGTTCTCGTTCTTCGGACGTTAATAATATCATTATTATAACATTTACTATAATAACATTTACTATATCGCTTACACCTGCTTTACTTTCCACGACCTATGCAATGCTCACCGTGCTTCTCAACACTTCTCTTATAATAATTTCAAGCGATATCTAGAATATTAATATTATAGTATCTAGTACAAAGGCCTAACGTTGACACCAACTCGTATGCCTGTATTTCAGAAATAAAAGATTTAGGTACCTACGTAAGTCAGGCCACTGGATCCAAACAGTATGATGAATCGATCAATACCTACCTAGCGAGCGACGCCTCTCACCTGCGCGTGATGTCAGCTAGGAATACGCAGGCCTGTTCTCACGCATCCCCGTTTACCGATCTGAAGCCTATCTGCCTGGTATGAATGGCGCACTTGACAGCTTCGACAACACTCATCGTCCGATTTATTGTGATATTTTAGGTTGACAAGCGCTAAAGCTTTTGCTCACGGAGCAGATCATCGAACCTCCAGAGCTTATCGCACAGATGCGATCACCGCTTGACCGCCACTAGAAGACTCGGAGTCAGTTATCGCCATATTGAGTATCAATCTGGAGGGTTTTAAAAGCTTCTAAGCGTAATCTTCGCCCAAAAAGAGAAGCTTATGCTCCAGAAGTCGCCAAAACAGGAAGAATGTGTCGCCGAGAAGTGCTTACAATTCCTAAGCCGCAGAACTTCCCCTGAATAATGTGCCATGTTCCAACAAGAGGATAACGCAGCTTCTCTCCAGATGCATGCAATACCAAATCATACAAGCAATGTTTAACTCTTCGTTGGACGACAAATGTCTTTTCCGTGAATGGGGCTTGGGATTGCAGGCCGCTCAAAACGGATTTCCACTCTTGAGGAGTAAGATCTCCTCCAAACATAATCCCGGCTCCTTTTCCACTTCGAATGGGCTTGAGGACGTATTCGTCCTTCAGATTCAGTGAATAGATTGATTTTTGTAGGAGCAAATGTAGCTGAGGCGAGCCGGGGATGAAAGTGTCCACGATGCCTTCATCTAATATGCGCGCCTGCTCTGGCGTCAATACCTGCGCCTGTACCAGCTGCTCTAGCTCCTGTTTCACGATGCCGAGCATGCGCTTATCGTGGACCAACAATATAGTCCGGAGGTCGTTGAAGCAGCAGAGGCTAATCTGTCGTAGCATATCCTGTGATAGGGCAAAAAGCTCGTGCTGATGAAGCTCCAAACCGACTTGCTGGATCTCTTCTACGGTCTCCCCTTTGCTATTGATGAATGTAGTTGGAGAAGGAAACATCTTCGCATCTCCATTTCTATGTGCTAAGCAACATAGACGATACCTGCGATTTCCCTCCAGATTAGCCTCGAGCCTGAGATCTGATGGGCTTATGAGTCGTGGGGTGACGCCAAATCTCTCCTGCGCAGCGTCGATGAGCATATGGATATCCATCCCTGCTTCCTCCCCAATGAGTAGATGCAATGGTACACTAGGATCGAAGAGAGATCGTAAGCCATCAAAGATCTATGTAACATCAGACCAAGCTGCAATGATTTTGGGATCTTGGGCGGCAACTTCACTCACCTGCGCAGGGGCCGTTGTACTAGCCAGCCCAAAGCTTCCGAGGTTCATGTCATCGAGAGCCTCCTGTCCGTATGCCACGTGAAAGGCTCCGTTGAAAGGGAAGCGGCCGTTAATCTCCGTGATTAAAAAGTTCTCCACGACCACCTCGCCCTGGCAACCTACACGGTCTTCGATTAGGAAGTCCGGCCTCCAAGAACCTGGACACGCAGAGTATTCCCTCAGTCTTCCTAACGAGACTTGATCCTCGAGCCACTAAGCTAGGTGTCAATAGGAATGCATTCATAGAACAAATGTTAGTGGCACAAATAAGAGGAGATAGACCAACCTTCAGGAGATCCTCTTCTTCCCTTTTCAAGGGCATGCGCTCGAAGAATCGTGCTTGTTGATCACTCCACCACCTCTGAACAATGTCACTCACAGCAACAGTCAATGATTTCGATAATTCCACTATCTGTTCCTACAGAGCACTCGGCGTCAGTTTTCGCCATCTTGAGTCTTATTTGCGAGGGGTTTGGAAGCATCTAGATACACCCTTCGCCCAAGGAGGAATGCCAGTGCTCTAAAAGTCGCTAAAATCGGAAGAAAACAAACCTGAGTACTCACCTGGTGATACTTCGTGACGAGAATTGGCCGGGGACAAGCCGTCCGGTAGGACGCCTTGGGCCACAGGCGAGCAGGGCACTTCGATAAGAGCGTCGATTGGAGCGCATCGTGCTCTTTGGCATGAGCTACGTCTGTAGTCATGCTATTACCGATAGTTATAAAGACATCGTGATCGATTCCGACCCGAATCTGCTGCAGTTTGGTTGATGCTGTGTCCTCCATTGGGGAAAACTACTGAGATTGTAGTCTGCGACGAAATGTCGTAGTACGCCTGAGAAGATCAATAAATAAGTGACCCAAGCAACAATCTTCTGCTCTATCTACTCAGGGTTCAAAATTGTATGAACCACAAAACCAGCCGAGAGTAGTCATTCCCGGGGTCATTCAATATTTCTAGGCACTGGTGGCCTTCGGGGTCACTAACTATCAATAGTGACCGGTCAAAAGTGCACCGCGCATCATACTATGCGAATTAAGACTCGGGTCCGATCTGAGTTACCATTTTCCTGTGTCGGTGCTACCCTTGTAAATCATATAATATATTGCCCAGTGCAGGTATCTGAACCATGCGTGCAGCCATTTGGCGTACGGGCACTGTGAAACATGCAGATGATCAAGCTGGAGATTGAAAATACATCTGCCAAAATAAGTATAAAGCAATGAAGAGCCTTTTAATAGCAAATTCGTATTTCGAATATACCTCCACTACAACGTTCTCAATCCTGAAATCATGAATCGAGCTTCACACTACGCTCGAGAGGCTAGTCGTGCCAACCCCTTTACATCGAACCACAGCTTACGGCGTCCGAGGATCGCATCTTCGTATCTAATATACCAAGTCCGCAATGTTTCTACGAAACCTCCAAAGCAGATTCCTCACTTACGGGTACTTCAGCCAACCCTTTCAACGCAGGTTCAACACGTTCAAGATGTTGCTAAGCAACTGGAAAACACGGGCATTCTCAAAATCAACCTTGCGTTCCCGGATGATGACAGCCAATATCTTGAGCAATTACTTCTCAGTCTTCATAACCACCTTGATCACAAGCTACCTATTACACACAGTGCGACTCGGGGTTGGTTTTGGGACATCCGCCCGAGTGCTGCCAACTTCCAGACTGCAAATTGCCAGGCGCGCTCTGAAACCATGGAAGAATTCTCCTGGCACACGGATTGCAGCTACGAAAATCCACCCCCGAGGTACTTCGCCCTTCAAGTCCTCCAACCAGATCGATATGGAGGCGGCATATTATCGCTCATGAACGTTCAACGTCTGAGCGAGCGGCTTTCATCGTCCACTCGAGCGGCTCTGATGCGGCCCGATTACAGAATTACGACCCCCCCAGAGTTCTACAAGCAGTCTAAGCAAAGCTCTATTAATGGAAGCCTTTTGGCTACCGATTTAGATGGCCGGCCAAGCATGCGGTTCAGAGGTGACATAATAGCAGCTTTGAATACCAAGGCATCCCAGGCGTTGGAAAATCTCAAGCAAGGATTAAAGGCCGCTGCTGCCGAATCTGAGACAACTATGCACCTTTCAGCTGTTGACTTACCCGAGCGAACTATTGTGCTTGTTGACAACCGCCGGTGGCTACATGCACGATCTCACGTTAAGGATCCGGAAAGGCACTTGCGTCGGGTACGCTGGGATGCAGTTCCGTTTCACGGCATCTCCCGTGAGACACAATCATAACAAACTTGTTCATGTGAAGATATGCTTGAGTGGACGAGGTCTGAGCCTCACCATTGTGGAAAGAGGGGATGCGATGAGGGGAATATCCAAGATGTGGCAAGTGATATTTCAAGTAGTATCGAAGCCTAGTGCTATCATTAGCTGTTATTCGAAAGCATCAAAATGTTCGAGGTGAATAGATTCAAACATCATTCTGTCTTCAACCCGAAACCATTTTAAGCGAATATGAGTACGAGGATTTACCTACTGCTGGCTGTGAAACCAGTCGACCTCTATAGAAATCGCGTACATCGTCACATGTCATAATCAGTTCATTCGACGGAGCCACAGGTGTAACAAGGGGTAAGGGCTTATATTGAAATAACTATAATACGATATGGTCCGCCTTGCCTTTCAAATTACCGTGGCGGCGAAGCTTTGCTTTTATGCTTCTGATCATTTCCTATTTGGGATTAATACGCAGGAGTCGGCGTGTCTTCACGCCAACTACTACTCTAATTATATGAATGCTTAACGTATGATTGTTATATGCAATAGAGACCAACACCCGTCACATGCTTTTCACCCTCGAATCACTTCTCAGTGTGTGTGGGTCCCTATCACAACAGGCGTAAAACTTTAGAGCACGCAACTCAATATATTGCAGATGGACACTTATTACAGCCACTGTACAACGTGGAACCGGTCACTCAGTAGTACTTACTGCCATTGAACCAATACTGCTGTCATAATATTTGCTCATATGAAACCGTCACCCGGAGGCGTTATGCGGCTTACCAATATCAAAGCGCACCCGTAGTTGATTTACAAGTGTAGGCACATATTAACAAGACTTTTTCTGCTCGAAAAAGCAACATGAATCAATAGAACTCTGAA
Source organism: Biscogniauxia marginata (assembly GCA_022695795.1). Classification (NCBI taxonomy): domain Eukaryota; kingdom Fungi; phylum Ascomycota; class Sordariomycetes; order Xylariales; family Xylariaceae; genus Biscogniauxia; species Biscogniauxia marginata. Next base: position 32,299 of record MU404214.1, read on the forward strand.
ACCAGCCACCGAGTGCTTCAAGTCTTGGAGAGTAGCTCGTACCAACCAACAACATTCTTCGCCGGCTCTCTAACCAGCTAGTTGAACGAGGCGTTCATGATCTCAGCTGCGTTTCGCCGCTAGTGTTTGATCGCAACCTGGCATAATCATCCTTGCAGTCACTGGTGATATGCCGGCCCAATAAAATGTTGTAACATCGTGATACTGACCACTCAATGAGAAACGAGGTGGCTTGCGACTGGTCAGGTTGCGGGCGGCGGACTGCAGCCGTCAAACGTTCCAGGTTAGTGTTACTAGACGTCTCATCGCGAGGCGAGATGTTCCATTATACCTAGAAAAGACACAGGGGATCGGACCACGATGTTTGTTAATCACCTCAATTACACCTTTGCAAGGCACTTCACGTCTTACATCATGGATCCCGACGTCTACTCCTTACAGGATGTACTAGCTATTGCCAGAATACACCCTTTTTACTGTCCGGAGACAGAGTATCCTCCCAATGCATCTGCTGTTGACGCCGCTAGGAAACGAGCGGCAGAGCTGTCAGCGACAATAGACCTGAAACTATTTCCGTTACTCTGGAAGAAGGACTTGTAAGCGACCTGCTACTTCAATCGATTGTCCCAGGAGATAATAGCTAACATTTTGAAGGTACACCACCATTGAGAGACTTGTTAATGACACGAGTCCCAATAATACCTATCGCCATAGCATCTATGCTAGCATTACCGGTGGAGGCTTTGGATCCAAACCGTTATTTTTCGCAACTGACGCGAGCGAAAACCGCCGGCAGAGAGCAACCTACGGTCGGCTCCTCCGGGCATTAGGGGTCGTTACCCCTGGTGACTGGGTTCTGACGGTCCATAGCACCGGTGAACTATACAGGTGAGCAGCCAACCCTTATGCAAGTACACAGCGCTAATAGAGAGCTGCTAGAGCTTTGGACCTCGTGCTTGAGGTCTTGGAGAATGCTGGGGCTTCTGTTCTCAGCGCAGGCAATCAGATGTTAGCGCCCAAGGTGGCTGGATTGCTTGCTAAGTACCACATCAACGTATTGACTGGCGATAGCAGCCAAGTTGTTCAGATTGTGCACCATATCTCAACACTCCCTCGAGAAGAGAGAGACCAAATTAAGTTGGACAAGATCATCTACACGTCAGAAGTGCTCACCTTGGCACAACGTGCTCTTATAGGACGAGTCCTGGGCAAAATCAGAATCTGCTCAATGTTCGCGAGTGCAGAAGCCGGCCCTGTGGCAGCTAGTAATCCCGATATAGCGGGAAGTAGCACCATCCCAGGTTCAGTCGACTTTATCTTCGATACACGCACCATGCTGGTTGAGATATTCCCATCCGCCTGTACCGAGAGCGATTCTTCTATCTCTAACCCTCTACCTGACGGCGAGCAGGGAATCGTGGTCCAGACTTCTCTCACTCGTCTACGAAACCCACTTGTGCGCTACGTAACTGGCGACATTGGATCGCTGCATCCTCTCCCCGACCATGCACGTTCCCTCTTGTCTGAAACTGGCTGGCACCATCTCCGCGTTCTTCGCCTTGTAGGTCGTGATCGCCGCTTTAGCTTTGATTGGGATGGGGAATACATTGAATTCGGAGGCCTAACATCCCTGATGGAAATGGAGCACGCGGTCTTGCAATGGCAGGTCATCCTAGGCACGGTGAAGCCATCTCAGGAGTCGTCGATAGAGGTCCGAGTTCTCTGCGCCACATTGGATAAAGAGGAGGATTCTCTCTCCACCAAACAAAGGATTGCGATTCGACTGACGGATTTTCTTCGTGTGTACGATAAGAATTGTCACAGGTTTCAGCTCAAATTTGTTGAAAGCATGGACGGTTTTGAGCGAAGCGAAACAGGCCGCAAAGTCATCAAATTCATAGACTACTACAACAACTGATAATTAATATCTTTTCTCATCCCTGAAGGTTATCGTCTGACGATAATGATTCCATGAATATGGTTGTAATCAAAACGCCATAGATAGATGGTAAACTGAACCGGGTGCCATTCATACTTACTAGGACCCAGATCAATAACCCCTTGTTTTCGTTGTTATCGTCATCAGAGAGCTCGATTGCCTCTGTAAGTTGCTATTGGTTGAATCAATTCCAAAAATAGGGAATAATAATCAGATCGGCGAATACCAAAACAGGCAAACGGCGTAGCCGTTTTTCCCTTTTCTTAATAAGGAAACGGACTGACTATAAGCTACGTCAGAAGCATACGTAGCCTTTGGCTATTGCTTATAGAATAACTTTATATAAATAAGAGTGTTTTCTCTCTCAGCTAGATAAAAAACTCGAACACATATACGGATAATAACACTACTATTATTGCTATTGCTACTATCCCTACTGTTACCCCATCTGCTTCCATTCGCCACCATTATTACTTGACTGATAGCCTCCGAGAACCTCGATATCTTGCTTCGGGCGTTTTGCGCAGTGTTGCTCATGATCCTCCTCATCCTTTCGCTTTCTAGCGTGCACATCGGTGCTATCCTCGCGGGCAACGTGGCTGGCCTGTCTTGTAAGTCTGCATTGTCGCCAGTCAACCCAGATGCGTGAGCTCTCTTGGTACTCTTCTCAACGGCAACATCGGTGAAGCGGCTGGTCTTCTTGGATGCCTAGGCCATCTTGGCTATTTTGGAGTGCAGGACACGCCTTGTTAAGAGTCTGGGTTCTTTTGTGTGTGTTTATTTTGGTCGGGACTGGGCCTGGGGCAATGCGTCGCTTTTCACGACCGGCTGGTTCGTGAGACACGGGAATAGTCGCAGCAGGCGTGAGTGCTGGTGCGGACACAGAAGCAACGGAGTCATGAACGGGTGCGATGAGACTCTGAGGGCATGTGTTTTCTGGAGCAATGGGGTTGGTTAGACAGTGCTGGTACATCTGGCTTCGGCAACGGAGCTGTCTGCGGGCGTGCTTGAAGGTGTTTTTATGCTTTAGAGTCCTGATACAGAGACTATAACATAGCTCTGATTCGTCGGGGTATGTGAGTATGGTATGGCCATCGGCTCCTTACTCGCGCAGACGAGCCTCGAGTTGATCGGAAGGTGGGAGCTCGGGGGATGGAATCCCAATCCAAGTTCGATTTGGAGAACAGAGTTTCTTTATCACCTTGTCAATGTCCCAATTGAAAGGGTCGTCCATTCTGTAAGGCTTTCACGCTAGGACGCATTCGAGGTTGACAGTTGATCATTCAGATAAACACTGAGGAAGATATCCCGTGCGACCTTTTCTGGAGAGGTAGAACCGTAAGCAATAAATCCGAGGAAAATTTGGCAAATGATGAGTATTCAAAAATGGCGAGGGCAGGAAATATAGCATGTGCTAATCACCAACCAGGTAAGATGCTCGTAGGATTTGCCTAGTAGTAATAGAAAAGGGCATGTCAGAGAGTGCTGTTCACGTGGAGACGTTAGTTGATGTTTTAGGCCAGCGAAGTGTGGAAGAAGCAAACCCACGGTAGCCTGTCTCGTAGGGAAGACAATTGCCTGGTGAAACTTGAACAGCCATAGTTAGTGTAATGCGGACAAACGTGCGTAAATATTACAATCAAGGTAACCTAACTTTCTTTGTTATCAATCTAAGAAATAATTCTGGTAAAGCTGACTGTTGAAACACCGTCCTTGTTATAATGAGATAAGCATATGATATTGCTAACGTATATTCGTTTTGGCCGGCAAATTTTTTTTAAATGAATAACAAAGCAAGAATAACAGGTAGCTTAGAAGATAAACCATTATACCTTTGGACCACCATCTTCGTATCCACTTTTCCATCCAAGTATGCCTCGTTCTTGTTTGTCAAAGCGGTAACAAACTGTAATGTACCTCACGAGGCTCGTTTGGGATAGAGAACCATGGATGCTTATACTTTCAAACCTCCAGTGGGAAGCACGACAGCTGCATACCAGGACTTCGAGGGTGTCCAATATGCACAGTACACCTTCCCCACGATTGGGGTAGCAACGCAACCACAAACAGGTTCTTGGTGGTGGAGCTATGGCCGTCAGCCATTATTTTTCTGCTAATATTAACGTCTCGATGACCTACCTAGTATTGTATGCCTCGCTCGAACAGCAGCATGTCTTTGTCATACGTCAGGTTGCCTAGTTGTTCTCGGAGCTTCACATTTTCGATTGTGTTGAGCCGGCTTGGTCTTGCCAATATCGAAGCCATACCCCGAACCCCTGAAGCGTCGCAACAACAACGCTGACGGGTACAGTCTGATTTTCAGAAGGGCAAGGAAGAGAAGGATAAAAAGCAGCATCGGGAGACTGAAGGGTAGACATGGCTCATGCGGGACAACGTTGATACAGTGATAACATCGAGATGGTCTTGACTGGCCGGCTAGGTCTGGCAGAGGTCTGACTTAAATTATGTTAGATTTGGGGTGACCCCAGTAAATGACCGTATTGTTCAGCTTCCCGATATGACACGTGGACCTAGAAGGTTCATAGCCGCAATCAACCCTGACACTGACACCTACGAAAATGTCTGGATACATATTTCTAGCTAGGTCATTGTTCCTGGCGAGTTGATTATGTCATAAGACTAAAGTGAATTCGGCGCCATTAATAGACCTTTTTCCTACGCACACACCGCTACACTCCAACGTATGGTGTGTTCTTGAACTTCTAATTCCTTCACTTAGGACTATTTATAGCCGTCAAGGAACAAACGTCCGTCTCTTCTGGATATCATCCTTAAGTTCACACCGTAAAATTAGGAGGTATGCTGTGTCTCTACAATGCCCACAACAGGCTTAGGTATATTGGACGTAAGGGAGGGTGAAGGAATAATTGGATCTTTCCTTCATCCACGCCACCGAGGTGGATACCTCAGAATGAGACAGCGAACGTCACAATTGCACGTCTTCTACACGGTCATTTTTGACACACACCTGGGAATTCAGTATCCCAGTGTATCAAGAGAAGATCAAGAAGGTGAGCTTTCCAAGACTCTCGAGCTTCAGATTGAACCAGCGCGCTTTCTGGATCTTTTTACGTGCACACCTCCAGAATCCCAAAATAGCCATCCTACGGCCGTGTCCAGAATGTGCACCTAGGAAGTATTCTAGAGCTTGAGGGGTAGAGGTGAGTCTAGTGTTGGTGTTGAATGTCTCATGACATTCACCTCTTTGGAGTCCAACCTAGAGTAGGTCATATAGTGACCCTCAAGTTGTCCAAATCTACATTGCTCCGATTTATTAGATTTATCCTACCTACTACGTATAATATGTCCTCGCAACCCATACCATTCATGCGTATCTGCCGCGCAATAGAGCACATAACAACACAAAACAGAACAGCGTAGCAATGTATAACTCGCATAGGTCTGGTCAGCTCAACCCTATCTCGGGGCTTTTCGCCAACTGCGACGACCGCAACTCCAGAGAGCTGCCGGAAATCCCGCGGGCATAGGTCGGAACTTCAACCAACCCAACGCTACGCACCGTGTGCAATCCGGCACCTCACAGCATGACACCCCAGCCACTACCCAGCCAGCTGAGAAGGACGACGACCGTCTGATGTTGCCAGAGTTAGAGAAAGATGCCCTCAGTAGTTACTTGCTCCGAGCTAACTACCGTCAGCGAGTCGGCCGATGTACAGAGCCTCCTATTCAAGGTAACGGAGCTAGTAGACATGGTGACAGGTCTAGCAAGACAGATGACGGAGCTCACGGGGATGGTGGGCCACATTGAATTTTTATCAAGTTTCTCTATTGATTGACGTCCTTCGCAGTATCAAAGACTTGTACGTATACACGACATCTTCCAAACCACTCTGCGCCAGAAATGACGCTCTTGCAGCTCGACAATAATGATTCTGACGATAGCGGTAGGAAGGGATGCATGGAACTAGGGTAAGTGATGACTGCCAGATTTAACGAGTATAAGATGTGACTGATCCATCCAAGGTTTCACCATCAAGAGGACGGGTGGCAAGACCGATTGACTAGTCTTCAATATGTTCTCGAGCAGAGTTTTGGCTCGTTTGCGGATAATGGGTTGATCGATCCTAGCTTATTGTCACCAAGCCAAGCAGGAATTCAGAATGGGAATATGTCTTGATGGAGCTTATCGGGTCGAAGTCTGAGGAGGGGGTGTTTGTTTTCAGAGGGGTTACTCGCCAGCTTCGTCCGTAACGATGTCTCTATTCATCAATTCACTATAGTCAACTCCATGTTACGACTGCTCCTCGGCCTGATAATAATTGCTCTATGAATAACTATAATTAGATCGCTAATGATGTTGTCAGCTGATGTGATAGAACATGCTGCCTGGATTCATCCGGCCAGATATTACGTTGTGGGCTGCTGAATAACCATTTTGTCAAAAAGGTTGACAGACAGACTGAGCAACCGATTGAAGGCAGCGAGATAGGTAGTGAGCAAGAAGAGATTCAGCGGCTCTCAAGAAGGAGCATCGGCGGACGTTGCATCTCACACCTGAATGACCTCGGTACTGACGGATGATTGCGCTATTACCCGAAGTCCTTGCCAAGCAGTGCAAGGGCTGGGCAGCTTTCTCTCCCACAACCAGCTGCATGTCTAGTGTATAGTAGTGAAATTTTACGCACCGAGCGTAAATAAGGGGTCTCTGTCTTAATTTAGCTATGATGAGTGGTGGAGATGTTAGAGGTCCTGAACCTACGGTTGACCAGGATGTGACGAACCTCCCTATGTATTCCTAGTCAGCTAACTTCACAAGTAAATACATATTAGGTTTTCTTGATTTAAAGGTAATAATAAATCGAGGTTAATTTAAAAGATTTATAATACTTTATTCGTTAAAAAGATTTTAAGATACTTTTATTATAATATTAAGAAATAATTATAATTTTAAATTAATAATTAAAAAACGAATAATTAAATATATAAAAAATTTTTATTTTATTTATATTTTATTTTTAAAGAAATAATATCCCGCATTTTTTAACTTTTTTTATTACGAGGAATAAAAATAAATAAAGAATCTTTTTTTCTCTTTTTTTCTTTGTTACTTTATAAAAAGAGTTATAAAAAATTTTACTTTAAATCACGAGACTTAAAAGTTACGTGACTTTTATTATTCCTATTAATCGTAATATTATTTCTTCTTTTTTTTCTTTTTTTTTTTTTTTTTAAAAAATAAATAAATAAGTTTTTTTTTTTTTTTTACATTTTATTACTTATTATACCTTTTTAAAAAGTAATTAAATTTTTTATATATATAAATAAAAAATCGTTATTTAAATATCGTAAAGACTTAATTAACGCGATTTTTTAATTTAATTTTAATAAAAGCTTATTTTATAAGATGTTAAAAAGTTATAATAAATATTAAAATTATAACGTTTTAAACGTATTATTAAATAAACGTTTTTAAACTTTTAACGTTGTTATTAAAAAAAGACTTATTAAGAATTTAAACGTTAATAAGTTAAAACTAATAAAGCCTTAAATCGTTTAATTCGTTTAAATTAATAATAAAACTTTTTTAAAAAAAGGTATAAAGTTTATTTAAAAAAGCTTTTAAAATTTAAATAAGATAAAGAAATAAAAACGCGTTAAGGCGGCGTAATAACATATTAATAAAAAATAATTATATATAAAAAGATTATTATATTAGTTCAAGTCCGAGTAAAACGTGTTTATTTTAAAAACTTTCTTTTTTTTAATTAGTTTTAATTAAATCTTTTTTATCAAAGTTTTTTAATCGATTTAAGTTTTAGTAATAAAAACTTTTAAGCTTGTTTATTAAGGTTTTTAAGTATTTTTTTAATAAATAACCTTTTTATTTAATAAAATATTATAATTAATTATTAACTTTTTTTATTTCGTATTTATTAAGATTTTTTTAAGTTTTAATTAGTTTTTTAATAAAACGTTTTATTTTAATTTAAAGCGTTTTTATTAATACGTTTTGTCGTAAATAAAGCAAATAAATTATATCTCTTCTTTTAAGAATTAATCTTTTAATTCTTTTTTATTATAATACTTTATTATTTTATTTTAAATAAATTATAATTCTTTTTATAACTATAATTATATTACTTAGACTTTTTTGAATAATATTTCTACTTTTAGGGTTTTTATTTCGATTTTTAATATTTTCGTAAGTTCGATCGATTATTTTTAAATTTTTGCTTTTTAATTATATATTATTTTATATAATAACATTTTTATGTCTTTATTAACAGAAATGTTATACGCTATTTAAACTATTAATAATAATTTTATTTATTTATTTATTTCCTAGTTAATATAACTTCGTAAATATTATTTTATTATTTAATTTAGTTTATTTATTTATTTATTTATTTCTTATTCGTTTTATTAAATTAATTTAAAATTTTAACGTAAATAACTTATTTTTATTTAAAATAATACGTTTTAATAATTTATGTTTATTAACGTACTTTTTTAAAAAACTAAAAATTAATTATTTTACTATACTCGACTTATTAAATAATAAAAAGTAAATATATTTCGTAAATTTATTAATAATTATTTATATATTATTATAAAGTACTTTTATAATAAAATCTTTTAACTTAAAGAGTTTTATTACGAAATCTTATATAATTATATATTATACTTTTTTAAGTATTTAAATTAATTATAATAGTTTATATAGTTTATATTATAATGCTTTAACTTTATTATAAACATTATAACTTTTTATAACTTTTTATAACTTTTTATAACTTTTTTAATTATTTATTTTATAACCGTTTTAACGTTTTAAAAATTTCTTGGTAATTATATAACGGGTATTTATGAAATTTTTAATATATTTATTTTATATTTATTTTAATATATAAACTTTTTTTATATAAAAAAAGTTTATTATTAATTCCTTATTAAAATTATAATTATTTTTCCTTTTAATTATAATTTCCTTTAAAACGTTATTTTTAGTTTTTTATATTAATTTATCATTTTGTTATTTAAATATTTAAATATTTCTTTTATTAATTTTCAACTTATAATTTTTTTATTAAAAAGATTTACTTAAATGTTTTTTTTTCCTTAATATAATAGATTTTAAAATTAAAATTAAATAAGAAAATTATTTAACGTTTATATTATTATAAATCGTGTAAAGTTTTTATAATTTAAATAAATATTGATAAGTTTTTTAGTTTCATTAAATTATAATTTCCATTTTTTTAATGTTTTAATAATTACTAATAATTCTTTATTATAAATTTAATAATTTAATTTAGTATTATATAATGTTTTAAATAAATACGCGACTAAGTATTATTTTCTATTATTTTTTAGTTACTTTAAAACTACTTTAATAGCGAAATTTAAGGCGTTTATTCTTAATCGCTTTTTTTTATTTTCGTTTAAAAGTTTATATATAACTTTATTAATTATAATTTTTTTTAACTATTAAAAAATTTATTTAACTTTTTTAATAAAATAAAAAACTTTTTTTATTTTCGTTAAAATAATTAATTTTATTAATAATTTAGCGATTCGCCCGAAATTTTAAATAAGTTATTTAATATAATTAATAAAACTAAGAAATATATGTATATTACTTTTAAATTCGATTTAAATTTTTCGTTTAATAACTTATTAAATTAATTAATATTATTTAGGTTTTAATAAATATTATAATTATTATTTATATAAAATTTTTAATATAAATTATTATATTTACTTTTTTCTTAATATGTTTTATACTTATTATCGTTATAATAATTTTAATATAGTTTATTATAATTTAATTTAATTCCTAAATTATACCTTAACTTTGTTACGAACCAACTGTGTTGGAGGGATTTCCTATAAGGATGTTGAGACATGAACCACGAATGTGAGTACAGGGCGGTCCTTTCTAGAACATAATAAGACGTCACGTGATGTGATCTTAATTACTCTTAAATCACATCAAATGAGATCTAAATTAATCTCAAATCCGGATAGACTCTACTTATATAACAGTTAGTATAAAAAGGGAATGTGTACCAAGGAGAAGGAGTATAAGAAAAAAGGGATTTCTTATATATCTAATTATTCGTTCTTTAGCTATTAATTTAAAACTATAGTCACTTTTTGATACTATAGTGAAAGTACTTTAAAACCTCTTTAACGAATATAACATTATAAATAAATTAAATTAATCTCAATCCACTATTACCTTTAAATTAAGAAAACCTAGTACGTACTTACTTATAAAGTTAATTGATTAGGAATATATAGGGAGGTTCATTACATTTTAATAGCTCCTTGATTAGTGCTTAATATTGGTTTAGGAGAAGGGACTTTTAGTCGAATAGTCCCAAGATAAGTATGCCCCTTAAAACCAAAGGGTAATAAGAACAATAGTTAATAAGCTTTTAAACGAAAGCTTTAAATCCTTTTACGGTATAACTAAAAAGTTTAAAGGAACCAACACAAAAGTTCATTATAATTGCAGCTAAAGAAGAGTCACAAGAGGACATCTCGAAAGCTTAGCAAGAAGAATCATCTAAAGAAGAAAAAAAGGAGAAAGAAAAAATACCTAAAAAAGAAGACAAATAAGCAAAATAACCCCTACTTCTTAAAGACAAGTAATCACCTTTAAACGATAACGACCCTAACAACTTAAAGACAAGTAATCACCTTTAAACGATAACGACCCTAACAACTTAAACGACGAAGACAATATAACAACCCCCAATATAAAGGGTTTTAAACTAATTACACCTAATAAATATAATGGATTAAGCAATTTAAAAGGATTTTTAATCCAGGTTAAAACCTATTTACGGTTCTATTATGAAACGATTATTATTAAGGAATAAAAGGTTCTTACGGTATTCTAGCTCCTCGCCGGAACCGCCTTAACCTGGTTTTAACCAGTGTTAAAAAATCATTTAAAAAACGGATTAAACGCTTAAAAAGACACGAAGAAAGTCTTTAAGAATTATAAAGAATTTAAAAAACAACTTAGGTCTATATTTAACAATTTAATCTTTAAGTAACAAGCCGAAACTCGACTTTATAAACTATAATAAAATAAAAAGGCTTTAAATTATGTTATTAAGTTCAAAAAACTCGCAAACTAATTATAATTACTTATTAAAAGCCTATATTACTTGTTTTATTAAGGATTAAAAAACCATATAAAAAATAAGTTATATAAAATAAACCTATATAAAGAAAGAGACTTAAGAAAGTTTAATAACTACATTATAATGGTAATTACTATTAATAACAAGAATTTCGAACGGTACCTTAAAAAGAAAAAGACGGTATAACGAAAGAATAACGATTAACTAAAAAAAGGAAATCATAAAAGCGGTGCCGGAACCAGAAAAGGCACTAAAACCAAGTTAAACCCTATTAAAATCAACGTTATTTAAAAAGAATAAAGGAAACGAGATAAATTAACTATTAAATGTTTTAATTATAAAAAAAAAGGACATTATAAAAACAAGTGCCGAAGTCCTAAGAAATAGGAACTAAGAATAAGAGGGATTCCTCAACCTGAGAAAAGAGTCGCCGAGGCAAGGGTTCAATTCAAAAATAACAAAGAAATAAACCAAGTATTTATTATCGGCACCATCAAAGTAGAAAAGATCGAGGAAACCCCTATAGAAAAAGTCTATAGATATTATTAGGTTAACCGTAAAGATTATTGTGACGAACCTCCCTGTGTGTTCCTAGTTAGCTGACTTCACAAGTAAGTACGTATTAGGTTTTCTTGATTTAAAGGTAACAGTGGGTTAAGATTAGTTCAGTTGATTTATAATGTTATGTTCGTTAAAGAGGTTTTAAGGTACTCTTACTATAGTATTAAAGAGTAACTATAATTTTAGATTAATAGCTAAAAAACTAGAATGAATAACTAAAAACAAGAGAAATCCCATCCTTCTTATATTAAATTTCCTTTTAGGATAATGTTTAACATTTTTAATCATTTTCTTTTATTCTTTATAAAAGTAATAGAGAATATAATTATTCTCTCTTATTCTTTATAAGAGCAATAAAGAATATAATCATTCTTTTTTATTCTTTGTAAAAGCAAGAGAAAATACAATTATTTTCTTTTATTCTTTATAAGAGCTATAAAGAATGCTACTATATATTACGTGACCCGTGTTTATATAACTATTCACTTTTTTAACCCTTATTAGTTCGTAACACTATTTCTCCTCTTTAATTTTGTTTTATTCTTAAAACGCTTTAAGTTAATACTTATTATTCTTTATTATGTTTTTAAGTAAAATAACTAAACGTTCTCGACTAGATTCGAAAAAGAGTTTTACTAAACATCGTCGTAAGTTGATTTCCGCGATTACCGAGTTTAATTTTAAAGTTATACCGTGCTTCTATTATTTCGATTAAGGCCTTACTTATAAAATGTTAAAAAGTCGTAAAAAGTGTTAAAACTATATTAAGGTAAATATTCTTTAATGTAACGAAAATCGCATTTTTTTTAATTCTTTAAAAAATATTCGTTTAAAAAAATTGCGTGTTAATAAGGAGAAATATGTAGCCTTTAAGGAGCACCGACGTATTTTTTAAAGCCTTTAAAAGCTCTCGGCTTGTATATCTCGCTTAGATTAATAGTCCAAATTTCTTCGTAAGCGAGAAGTAAAATTTATCTAGTGTGGACTTAAAAACTTAAATAAGTTAAAAAAGTAAGAGCTTTTTAAGGTAAAGTAATAACGTCTTAATAAAGAATAATAACGTATAAAGGAATCGCTGCGTTAGCTTGAATCTAAGTAAAACGTGCTTGCTTCAGGGGTTTTCCCCTCTTTCGATTGGTCTTGACTAGGTCACGAACCAGGTCCTTAAATCCCCCTAAGCGATCTGGGTTCTAGCGATGAAAGTTCTTAAGTTTATTCGTCAAATTCTTTAAATGCTTGAGTAATTTTTAAATGTTTTTTTCTAATAAGTAGCCCTCCTATTTAACAAAATATTATAATTAACCTTTAATTCGTTTTAAATCTAGTATCTTTTTTACTTTGTACTTATTAAGGTTTTCCTTAAATTTTAGTTGGTTTTCTAATATAACGTTATTTAGTGCTGGTTTTAAAAGCGAAATATAAAATATAAAATGTATTTTAGATCTCTTTAGTAGTGCCAATTTGTAATTAACTTTTAAAATAACTTTCTCGATCTTATATGGTTTTAATTTCTTGAATTTAAGTTTTTCGCTAGGTCGCTTTATTTTAATTTAAGGTGTTTTTAATATTACGCCTTGTCATTAACGAAGCAAGTAAATTATATCTTTTCTTTTAAGAATTAGTCCTTTAATTCTTCTTTTATTATAATACTTTGTTATTCTATCTTAAATAAATTATAATTCTTTTTGTAATCGTTATTATATTGCTTGGATTTTTTCGGATAGTACTTCTACTCTCAAGGCCTCTGTTTCGACTCTTAATGCTTCCGTGAGTTCAATCGGTTGTTTTTGGATTTCCGCTTTTTGCCTGTATATTGCCTCGTATGGTGATATCTTTATATTTTCATTAATCGAAGTATTATATATTATTTAGGCTATTAATAGTAACTCTACTTAGTTATTCATTTCCTAATTAACATAGCTTCGTAAGTATTATTTTATTGTTTAGTTTAGTCTTTTTATTTACCCGTTTATTTAGGGGTAATATATTATAAACAACTTTTATTTAATTCTTATTCGTTTTATTAAACTAGTTCAAAATTTTAACGTAAATAGCTTGTCTCTATTTAAAATAACGCGTTTTAGTAGCTCATATTTATTAACATATTCTTTTAAGAAGCTAAAAACTAATTGTTTTACTGTGTTCGATTTGTTGAATAGTAAAAAGTAGGCGTATTTCGTGAGTTTATTAACAATTACCTATATACTGTTATAATGTACTCCTATGGTAGAATCTTTTGACTTTAGGAGTTTCACTACGAAGTCCCATGTAATTGTATTCCATGCTTTGTTAAGTATCTAGGTTGGTTATAGTAATTTGTATGGTTTATGTTGTGATGTTTTAGCTTTATTATAAATATTATAATTCTTTATAATTCTTTTAACTGTTTATCGTATTCCTGGAAAGTCGAATTCTTTTTAAAGTCGTTTTATTATTTTAAAAATCCTTTAGTGGCCGTGTAGAGGATATTCGTGAAATTCTTTAACGAATTCGTCTTATACTCGTTTTAATACGTATACCTTTTCCTTATACGAAAAAAGTTCGTCACTAAATCCTTATTAAAACTATAATTATTTTTCTTTTTAACTATAATTTTCCTTAAATCGTTATTTCTAGTTTCTTATGTTAATTCGCATATAAATTAATATAAATAATCTATCATTTTGTTATTTAAACATCTAAATATCTCTTTTATTGATTTTTGATTTATAATTTCCCCTTTTATTAAGAAGATCTATTTAGATATTTTCCTTTCCCCTAATATGCTAGATTCTAAAATTGAACTTAAACAAGAAAATCATTTAACGCTTATGTCTTTAATTAAGCGTTTATATTATTATGAATCATGTAAGGTTCTTATAGTTTAAATAGATATTAATAGGTTCCTTGGTTCCGCTAAGTTATGGTTCCTATTCCTTTAATGCTTTAATAACTACTAATAATTCCTTGTTATAAATTTAATAATTTAATTTAGCACTATATAGTGCTTTAAATAGGTACGCGACTGGGTACCATTTTTCATTGTCTTTTAATTGCTTTAAAATTGCTTTAATAACGAAATCTAAAGCATTTATCTTTAGTCGTTTCTTTTTATTTTTATTTAGAAGTTTATATATAACCTCACTAGTTATAACTTCTTTTAACTATTGAAAAGCCTATTTAGCTTCTTTAATAAAATGGAAAGCCTCTCTTGTTTTTACTAGGGTAATTAGTTTTGTTAATGATTTAGCGATACGCTTGAAATCTTTAATAAGTTGTTTAATATAGTTAATAAAGCCAAGAAATGCGTATACGTCTATAATATTCTTAGGTTTTAACTAATCCTTAACTATTACTATTTTTCCCTTTTAAATACGAATTTCTCCTAGATTTATTATAAACCCTAAATAATTTAATTTCTTGATATACTATTCATTTTTGGTCGAATAAATAAGTAGGTTTACTTTTTCCAGGGCTTTTAACATTTGCTCTATATATTCCTTATGTTTCTTCTCGTTTTTTAAGTAAATTAATATATTATCTAGGTAGATAAATACAAATTTATCTAGAAACTTACAAAGGATTATTATGATTATATGTTGAAATATAGCGGGCGCGTTAATAAGTTTAAATAATATAACTTTATACTTATAATATTTATATATCGTTTAAAAAGCTATATATTATTCATATCCCTTAGCTATTTTAATTATATAGTATTTATCGCGAAGGTTTAGTATTATAAAGATTTAGGCCTTATTAATTTATCCTTTTATGAGTTTCATTAGTGGTAACAAATACCCGTTTTTTTTAGTTATTTTATTAAGGTGTCGGTAATTGATTACTCGTCGCCACACTAGGTTTCCTTCTTTATTAACACGTTACTTCTCGTTTTTATCGACTTTAAGTACTATAATCGCCGGGTATCTTAACGAGAATTCGGATTCCCGAATATATCCTTTATCGAGATCCTCTTAAATTCCCTTTTATAATGCTCTTTATTTTTCCTAATTTATAAGATACATTAAAAATAATTTTAGCTATTTTTCTTTTTTGAAATAAATTTAATGATTTCACTAGCTATGTTTTAGTAATTCTTCCTTTATTTTATCTCTAAATAATTTATAAAAATAAAGGTACTCGCGCGGTACTCTTTTCGTTAGATTTTTAGGTTTAATTACTTAAATTATATAGGCGATATATTTCGTTTTTATATTTATTTCTCTAGAGTTATTTGCGGTACTCATTTCATAACTCGTAATGGTTGACTCCTCTTATTTTTAATCCTAATAAAACGTGTTTATCTCGAAATTTATTCGTGGATTATTTTTTCTAAGTTAATTCATTTTTAAGATTATATTGTGATTTAATATATATATAATATTAAAAATGACTTATTTAAAATGTTTTTAAATAGTTATTAAAAAAGGAATTATCTCTCTTAGCACCTTACCATTCTTATAACTAAACATGTTTCCTTTAAAGTTTTATAACTTATACGGACTTTATTTATATATTTATAATATTTTATCTTTTTAAGTTACCTTTATTAAGATATAGCTTTTATTTGCTCCTAAATTTATTAAGGCTTTATACTCCCTTCCATTATACTTAACTCTAATTATAATAGTGTTATTAAGTCCCGACTAGACTTCATATAAAAACTTATTATTTATAGCTTCTCGCTGCTTTACTAATAAGAGCTTTTGCCGTTTTTTGGTTTTTCATGTCCCTTCCTTTTTAGTTTTTTTTTAGTTACTATAACCCGGATATCCTTTCATTCTTAAGCTTTCATAAAAGCGTGTTTCCAATAATCATTACTTAAATAATCTCTTTAATTACCTTTCACGTAATAAGGGGTAAAAGATTTATTCTTTATATAGAACCTTGCATATTAAAACTTTAATTCTTCTTCGAGGGCCCTTTTATAACTCAAGTTTATTTTATTAACTCGGAATTTTTTGAAGTTCTAGATTATCTTCGAATAAAACGAATAATTATTAAGTTTACTTATTAAAGGTATTTTAATGTTTCCTTTTAAGTTTATATTAATTTTTAAAAGCTTTCCTCCTTTTTTGAGGTATGCTTTAATAATTCGTTTACATTCTCGTTTAGTTATATATGTTTTTATTTATTACTTTATTAAGTATTTCTCTATAAAGCTAAACAGATTAATATTATATTTAATTCGTTTTTCGAGCTATTATAGAAGATATAGTCCTTTTTATAATTCCTATAATTCTTCTTTAATCTCGTCTTTTTCGAAACCTGCTTCGAGCAAGTCGTGTACGTCGCATGGTATTAAAATGTAATACATACAACTTTTGGTTATTACTTTATAGCTTTTTTTGAAACTTAGGTAAAAATAACATATTTTAAGGTAATGTGGCTATCGTGGGGTATTATCGTAAATACACTCATTTTCTTCCGTGTTATTACTTTCTAGTTTTTGAGAATAGTAACCGGCTTTATCTTTAAAACTTTTATGTATTTAATAGGCGTCGTTAGTGTAAAAGCTTTAATATAACGATATATATTTCTTTAAGCTTTAATAAACGTTATAGTTATTATTTATGTAAAACCTCTAGTTTAGGTTATTATGCTGGCTTTTTCCTTAGTGGGTTTTGCATTTATCGTTTTTATAGTGGCTTTAGTATAGATTATTATGGTTTAACTTAATTCCTAAGTCATATTCTAGCTTATAGTTATTATATTCGTATGGTAATTCGCTTTCGTTATATCCTTATTTAGCTTGTTTTAATGTAAGATATCCTAAATATGAGTAATTATCCTTTAAATAGTCTTTACGTTTAACTTAATAATATTTATAGACTTTTTTTATAAGGACTTCCTTAATCTTTTCTGCCTTAATAGTACCGATAATAAATACTTGGTTTATTTCTTCGTTATTTTCGAATTAAACCCTTACTTTGACGACTCTTTTCTCGGGTTAAGGAATCCCTTTTATTCTTGGTTCTTATTTCTTAAGACTTCGACACTCGTTTTTATAATGTCTTTTTTTTTTATAATTAAAACACTTAATAGTTGATTTATCTCGTTTCTTTTATTCCTTTTAAATAACATTGATTTTAATGGGGTTTGACTTAGTTCTAGTGCCTTTCTTGGTTCCGGCACCGCTTTTATGATTTCCTATTTTTAGTTAATTGTCATTCCTTCGTTATACCGTCTTTTTCTTTTTAAGGTACCGTTCGAAGTTCTCGTTATTAATAACAATTACTATTATAACGTAGTTATTAAACTTTCCTGGGTTTCTTTCTTTATATAGGTTTATTTTATATAACTTATTCTTTATATAGTCTTTTAATCCTTAATAAAATAAGTAATACAGGTTTTTAATAGGTAGTTATAATTAACTTGCGAGTTTCTTGAACTTAACAACGTAGTTTAAAGCTTTCTTGTTTTATTATAATTTGTGAAATCGAGCTTCGGTTTATTATTAAAGAATTAAATTGCTAAATATAGATTTAAGTTGTTTTTCAAACTTTTTATAATTTTTAAAGACTTTTTTCGTGTCTTTTTAAGCGTTTAATCTATTTTCTAAATAATTTTTAACACTGGTTAAAACTAGGTTAAGGCGGTTCTAGCGAGAAGTTAGAATATCGTGAAAACCTTCTATTCTTTAATAGTAATTATTTTATAATAAAACCGTAAATAGGTTCCAGCCTGAATTAAAAATCCTTTTAAATCGCTTGACTCATTATATTTACTAAGTGTAATAGGTTTAAAACCCTTTACGTTAAGGGTTGTTATATTATTTTTGTCGTTTAAATTGTTGGGGTCGTTATTATTTAAAAATAGTTACTTGTCTTTAAAAGGTAAGGGTTATTTTGCCTATTTGTTTTTTTTTTTTAGGTATTTTTTCCTCCTCCTCTTTTTCTTCCTTAAATGCTTCTTCTTATTAATCTTTCGAGATATCCTCTTGTAACTCTTTTTTAGCTGCAATTATAATGAATTCTTATATTGGTTTTTTTAAACCTTTTTATTATACCGTAAAAGGATTTAAAGTTTTCGTTTAAGAACTTGTTAATTATTATTTTTCTACTTATTTCTTTTTTTGTTGCCTTTTAGTTTTAAGAGGCATGTTTATCCTGGGACTGTTTAACTGAAAGTCCCTTCTTTTGAACTAATGTTAAGCACTAATTAAGGAGCTATCAAAATGTGACGAACCTCTTTGTGTATTCCTAGTTAGCTGACTTCATAGGTAAGTACGTACTAGGTTTTCTTGATTTAAAGGTAATAGTGGGTTAAAATTAGTTTAGTTGATTTATAATGTTATGTTTGTTAAAGAGGTTTTAAAGTACTCTTATTATAATATTAAAGAGTAACTATAGTTTTAAATTAATAACTAAGGAACTAGAATAAATAACTAAAAACAAGAAAAATCCCATCCTTTTTATATTAAATTTCCTTTTAGGATAATGTTTAACATTTTTAATTATTCTCTCTCATTCTCTGTAAGAGCAACAAAAAATACAATTATTCTTTTTTATTCTTTGTAAAAACAACAAAGAATACAATCATTCTCTTTTATTCTCTATAAGAGCAAGAGAGAATACAATCATTCTCTCTCATTCTTTATAAGAGCCACAGAGAATGCTACCATATGTCACGTGACCTGTGTTCACATAACCATCCACCTTTCCAACCCCTGTTAGTTCGTAACAATTATCTAAAAAATAACCACTTATATTTAGGATATCTTACACTAAAACAAGCTAAATAAGAATATAACAAAAGCGAACTACTATATAAATATAATAACTATAAACTAAAATACGACTTAAGGATTAAGTTAAACCATAATAATTTACATTAAAGCTATTATAATAATAATAAATGCGAAACCCATTAAGGAAAAGGCTAATATAATAGCCTAAATTAGAAGTTTTATATAGATGATAATTATAAAGTCTATTAAAGCTTAAAGAAACATGTATTGTTACATTAGAGCTTTTACACTAACGACGCCTATTAAATACATAAAAGTTCTAAAAATAGAGCTAGTTACTATTCTCAAAAACCAAAGAGTAATAACATAAAAGAAAATAAGTGTATCTATAATAACATCTCACGACGGCTACATTACTTTAAAGCATGTTATCTTCACTCAAGTTCCGAAAAAAGCAACGAAATAATTGCTAAAAATTATATATGTTACACCTCAGTATTATGCGACGTATATAACTTACTCGAAACAGGTTTCAAAAAAAACAAGATTAAGAAAGAATTATAAGAATTATAAAAAGAACTATATCTTCCATAATAGCTTAAAAAACGAACTAAATACGACATTAATTTATTCGGCTTTATAAGAAAATACTTAATAAAGTGATAAATAAAAACACGTGCAATTAAACGGGGCTATAAACAAATCATTAAAACATATCTCAAGAAAAAAAGAAAATTTCTCGAAATTAATATAAACCTAAGAAGAAATATCGAGATACCCTTAGTAAGTAAACTCAAGAATTATTCATTTTATTTAGGGATAATTTAAAACTTTAAGAAATTCCGAGTTAATAAAATAAACTTAAATTATAAAAAGGCTCTCGAATAAGAATTAAAGTTTTAATATACAAGGTTTTATATAAAGAATAAACTTTTTACCCTTTATTACGTAAAGGGTAATTAAAGAGACTATTTAAGTAATAATTACTAGAAACACACTTCTATAAAAGCCCAAGAATGAAAGGATATCTAGGTTATAACAACTAAAAGAAAACCAAAAAAAAAAGGACATGGAAAACCAAAAAACGGTAAAAGCTCTCGCTAATAAAGCAGCGAGAAGCCATAAATAACAAGTCCTTATATAAAGTCTAGTTAAGACTTAATAACACTATTATAACCAGAGTTAGGTATAATAAAAGGGAGTATAAAGCCTTAATAAATTTAGGAACAAATAAAAGCTATGTCTTAGTAAAGGTAGCTTAAAAAGATAGAATACTATAAATATATAAATAAAGTCTATATAGGCTATAAAACTTTAAAGGAAGCATGTTTAGTTACGAGAATAGTAAAGTACTAAGAGAAATAATTCCTCTCTTGGTAACTATTTAAGGGCATTTTAAATAAGTCATCTTTAATATTATATATATATTAAATCACGACATGATCTTAAAAATGAATTAACTTAAAAAAAGTAATTTATAAATAAATTTCGAAATAAACACGCTTTATTAAGATTAAAAATAGGAGGAATTAACCATTATAAGTTACGAGATAAGTACCGCAAGTAACTCTAGAGAAACGGATATAAAAACGAAACATATCGCTTATATAATTCGAGTAACCAAGCCTGAAGATTCAACGAAGAAAGTACCACGCAAGTACCTCTATTTCCATAAACTATTTAAAGATAAAACAAAGAAAGAATTACTAAAACATAACTAATGAAATCATTAAATCCACTTTAAAGAAGAAAAATAGCCAAAATTATTCCTAGTGTATTTTATAAATTAGGAAAAATAAAAAGCACTATAAAAAGGAATCTAAGAGGATCTTAATAAAGGATATATTCGAGAATTAAAATCCTCGTTAAAATACCCGGCAATTATGGTATTTAAAGTCGATAAAAATGGGAAGTAACGTGTTAATAAAGAAGGAAATTTAGTATAGCGACAAGTGATTAATTATTAATACCTTAACAAAATAACTAAGAAAAACGGGCACTCGTTACTACTAATAAAACTCATAAAAAAACAAATTAATAAGGCCTAAATCTTCACAGTACTAAACCTTCGCAATAGATATTATATAATTAAAATGACTAAAGAACACGAATAATATACAGCTTTTTAAACAATATATGGATATTATAAGTATAAAGTTATGCTATTTAGACTTATTAACGCACCCGCTATATTTTAATATATAATTATGATAGTTTTTCGTAAGTTTCTGGATAAATTTATATTTGTTTATTTAAATAATATATTAATTTACTTAAAAAACGAGAAAAAGCATAAGGAACATATAAAGCAGGTGTTAAAAGCCCTGGAAAAGGTAAACTTACTTATTTATCCGACTAAAAGTAAATAGCATGTCAAAAAACTAGACTATTTAAGGTTTGTAATAAATTTAAAAGAAATTCGCATTTAAAAGGGAAAAATAGCAATAATCAAGAATTAGCTAGAACTTAAAAGTGTCATAGAAATACGCGTATTTCTTGGCTTTATTAATTATATTAAATAACTCATTAAAGATTTCGGGCGTATCGCTAAACCATTAACAGAACTAATTACCCTAGCAAAAACAAGAGAGGCTTTCTATTTTATTAAAGAGGCTAAATAGGCTTTTTAGTAGCTAAAGAAAGTTGTAACTAGTAAGGTTATATATAAACTTTTAAACAAAAATAAAAAGAAACGACTAAAGACAAACGCCTTAAATTTCGCTATTAGAGTAGTCTTAGAGTAATTAGAAGATAATGAGAAATGGTACCTAGTTACGTACCTATTTAAAGCACTATATAGTGCTGAACTGAATTATTAGATCTATAATAAGGAACTGTTAGCAGTCATTAGAGCATTAGAAGAATGGGAACCATGGCTCAATAGTTCAAGGAAAATTACAGTTAAAAGGAAAAACAATTATAGTCTCAGCAAGGATCCAGCGACGAACTTCTCTCGTACAAAGAAAAGGTATACGTACCAGAACAAATACAAGACAAATTCGTCAAAGAATTTCATAAATATCCTTTACATAGCTACTAAGGGATTTTCAAAACAATAAAACGACTTTAAAAAGAATTTGACTTTTTAGGAATACGATAAATAGTTAAAAGAATTATAAAGATTTATAATATTTATAATAAAGCTAAAAAATCACGATATAAACTATATAAATTATTATAACTAACTTAAATACTTAATAAAGCATAGAATATAATTATATAGGACTTTATAGTGAAACTTTTAAAGTTAAAAAATCCTATTATAAGAGTACATTATAATAGTATATAGGTAATTATTAATAGACTTATAAAATACGTTTATTTTTTACTATTTAACGAATCGAGCATAGTAAAATAATTAGTTTTTAGTTTCCTAAGAAAGTATATTAATAAATATGGGTTATTAAAACGTGTTGTTTTAAATAGAGACAAGTTGTTTACGTTAAAATTTTGGACTAGCTTAATAAAACGAATAAGAATTAAACAAAAGTTATTTATAGCGTATTACTCCTAAATAAACAAGTAAATAAAAAAATTGAATTAAATAATGAAATAATATTTATAAAGCTATATTAATTAAGAAATAAATAACTAGGTAGAATTATTATTAATAGTTTAAATAGTATATAACACTTCGATTAACGAAGACATGAAGATGTCACTACACAAGGCAATATACAGGCAAAAAGCGGAAATCTAAAAATAACTAATTAAACTCACGAAAGCACCAAGAGTTAAAATAAAGGCCTTAAGAGTAGAAGTACTATCTAAAAAGATTTAAGTAGTATAATAACAATTATAAAAAGATTTATAATTTATTTAAGATAAAATGACAAAGTATTATAATAAAAAAAGAATTAAGGAACTAATTCTTAAAAGAAGAGACATAATTTATTTGCTTTACTAACGATAAGGCGTAACATTAAAAACACCTTAAATTAAAATAAAGCGACTTAGTAAGAAACTTAAATTTAAGAAATTAAAACTATATAGAATTAAAAAAGTTATTTCGAAAGTTAATTATAAACTAGCACTACTAAAAAGATCTAGAATATATCTTATATTTCATATTTCGCTCTTAAAATTAGCATTAAATAACGCTATACTAAAAAACCAACTAGAATTTAAAGAAAACCCTAATAAGTACGAAATAAAAAAAATACTAGATTTAAAACAAGTTGAAAGTTAATTATAATATCTTATTAAATGAGAAGGTTACTTACTCGAGGAAAACACCTAGGAACCTCTTAAACACCTAAAGAACTTAATAAAGGAACTTGCGAGCTTTCACCGATAAAACCCAGATCGGCCAGGAAAGCCTAAAAATCAAGATTCTAGCCCAGAAAGGACAGGTCGAAAAAGGGGGCGGCCTCGGAAGTAAGAACGTTTAGCTTAGACCTAAACTAACATATCGAGTTTTTTATTTATTGCCGTTTCGTAGCGAGACGCTTTTGCTTTACCTCTACGCGTTTTTATTCCTTTAACTCTTTAATAAACAATAAACCCCGTTTTAATATCTTAAGGCCCCGCTTTCTTAAGAACTCCTTTTATTTACGTATGCGGATTATTTACCCCGCTAGCGCCTGAAATTCCTTCTCGGCATAACGACGCTTCGCGGCGAGCTTTTCTTACTCGCGAATAATGTTAAATAAGTTAGATATCGCAATACCGCTATTATCATAATGGCTTTGAACCTTAACAATATAAGTAAAGCAGGTTTTAAACTCTAGAACCATGAAATAAAAAGAGTTAATTTAAAAACAATAAAAACAAGGAAATACTTCATAACCGGTAAAACGAATAAACGAAGCAATAATATCGCGAAATTTATATTAATTTTTACGAAACTTCGTAATAAACTTGGAAACTCCTAATATACTAAAAATAATAAATAAAATGAACTTACTAAAGAAAATCTTTAAAACAAAGATTTTAAAAAGAAAAAAATAATATTATAAATTAATTATATTAAAAGGATTTCTTATAAAGGTGTTAAAACACGAACCATAAATATAAGTATAAGGCGGTCTTTTTTAGAATATAATAAGACGTCACGTAATGTAATTTTAATTACTTTTAAATCATATTAAATGGGATCTAAATTAATCTTAAATCTAGATAAACTCTATTTATATAATAATTAGTGTAAAAAGGGAATGTGTACTAGGGAGAAGAAGTATAAAAAAAAAGGGATTTCTTATATATCTAGTTATTCGTTCTTCAATTATCAATTTAAGACTATAATCACTCTTTGATACTATAGTAAGAGTACCTTAAAACCTCTTTAACGAATATAACATTGTAAATAAATTGAACTAATTTCAACTCACTATTACCTTCAAATCAAGAAAACCTAGTACATACTTACCTGTGAAGTCAGCTAACTAGGAACATATAGGGAGGTTCGTTATAAACTTATAAATATTATACTTATATAGTAATTCATTTTCGTTATACTTTTACTTAATTTATTTTAATATAAAATACCTTAAATACGAATAATTATACTTCGAGTAATCTTTAAAATCGACTTAATAATATTTATAGTTTTTTTTTATAAAAACTTTTTCGTTTTTTTATATCTTAATAGTAGTAATAATAAACACTTAATTTACCTCTTTATTATCTTTGAAATAAACCCTTACCTCGAAGGTCCTTTTCTCGGGTTAAAAAATCCCTTTTATTTTTAGTTTTTGTTTCTTAAGATTTTAATACTCGTTCTTATAATATCTTTTTTTCTTATAATTAAAACATTTAATAATTAACTTATTTCGCTTTTTTTACTCTTTTTAAGTAACTGTGACGAACCTCCCTGTGTGTTCCTAGTCAGCTGACTTCACAGGTGAGTACGTACTGGGTTTTCTTGATTTGAAGGTAACAGTGGGTTGAGATTGGTTCAATTGATTTCTTGTTATGTTCGTCAGAGAGGTTTCAAGGTACTCTCACTATAGTATCAAAGAGTGACTGTAGTTTTAGATTGATAGCTAAAGAACTAGAATGAATAACTAGAAACGAGAGAAATCCCATCCTTCTTATAGTTGTCCAGATCTATTATTCAATGTGAGCTCTGTCCTGCTCCTAGAGCACAACGGAGCGCCGTTCTATCATCACGTGATGATAGAAAAAAAGGAAGAACCCAAATCCGGACGCGCAAGGGCGAAAGGTAAGTAGATCCAGTTAGATCGTAACAGTAACGTTAATTTTAATAAGGTTTAACTTAATTTTAATGCTTTTTTTTATTTCGGTATTACTTTTATAATTTCTTTCTTTTTATTAATCGCCGTTTTTTCGTTATATTATTTTTTTGAAGTATTATTCGAAATTCTTATTATTAATAATTATTATTATTATAACGTAATCGTTAAACTTTTTTAGGTTCCTTTCTTTATATAGATTTATTTTATATAATTTATTTTTTATAATTTATTTTTTATATAATTTTTTAATCCTTAATAAAATAAATAATATAAACTTTTAATAATTAATTATAATTTATTTATAAGTCTTTTAAACTTAATAGTATAATTTAAAGCCTTTTTATCTTGTTATAATTTATAAAGTTAAGTTTCGACTTATTACTTAAAAATTAAATTATTAAATATAAATTTAAGTTATTTTTTAAATTCCTTATAATCTTTAAAGATTTTTTTATATCTTTTTAAGCGTTTAATTTATTATTTAAGTAATCTTTTAATATTAATTAAAACTAGGTTAAGGCATTTTTAACAAGGAGTTAAAATACCGTGAAACCCTTTTATTCCTTAGTAATAATTATTTCGTAATAAAACCGTAAATAAGTTCCGGCTTAAATTAAAAATCCTTTTAAATTATTTAATTTATTATATTTATTAAGTATAATTAATTTAAAACCTTTTATATTAAGGGTCGTTATATCGTTTTTAAGCTATTAAAGTCGTTATCGTTTAAAAGTAGTTCCGGTTATTTATTTCTAAAAAGTAAAAGTTATTTTACTTGTTTATTTTCTTTTTTAAGTACTTTTTCCTTTTCTTTTTCCTCTTCCTTAAACGATTCTTCTTATTAAACTTTAAAAGTGTTTTTCTAGGGTTTTTTTTAATTATAATTATAATTAATTTTTATGTTAATTTTTTAAACCTTTTTATTATATTATAAAAAAAATTTAAAGCTTTCGTTTAAAAACTTATTAATTATTCTTTTTTTATTTTAAAAGGTATATTTATTTTAAGACGGTTTAATTGAAAAACTATTAAAATATAACGAACCTTTTTATATATTCTTAATTAATTAACTTTATAAATAAGTATATACTAGGTTTTTTTAATTTAAAAGTAATAATAAATCGAGATTAATTTAAAAAATTTATAATACTTTATTCGTTAAAAAGATTTTAAAGTATTCTTATTATAATATTAAAAAATAACTATAATCTTAAATTAATAACTAAAAAACAAATAATTAAATATATAAAAAAATTTTAATTTACTTATATTTTATTTCTAAAAAAGTAATATCCCGCATTTTTTAACCTTTTTTATTACGAGAAACAAAAACAAATAAAAAACACTTTTCTTCTCTTCTTTTCTTTATTACTCTATAAAGAGAGCCACAAAAAATCTTACTTTAGGTCACGTGACCTTCATTATCCTTATTAGTCGTAACATAGGAAGGCATAATAGAAAAATCGATTTTTAAGTTAAAAAAACCAACCAAATTCGTATAAGCTAGTTATAAATACTTTTTATTAAAATAATAAGTATAATAATATTATAATTCTTAAACATAATATAACATATATATAATTAAAAATAAATAACTATATAATAAAGTTTTTTAAAATGTTTTAAATTTAAAAAATTATTTTCGTTTTTATATATTTTATATTATATTAACTTTATAAACATCTAACTTTATATAATATTAAATTACTTAATTTAATATTTATTAAATGATATATTTATATATTACTTTATAATTATATAAATTTATAAAAATATAAAATAGAAGTATTTAAATTAAGACGTATATATATAATATAACGTTAAACTTATTTATATTAATAATATTTAACATTTAAATTTTTATTATATTTAAAGTTATATATAAAGTAAATAATGCTAAGTAAAAAGCTAATAAAAAACGAACGTACTTTAATAAAATATATTATAATTAAAATGAGATTTTATTTATACTTTATAAAATATTATAAAAAGATAATTATAAAAATTTAATATATAATTCATTTTAATTTTAATAAACATTTTTATATATTCGAATTATTATATATAAATTTAATATAAAATTTTAATTAAGTTATAAAAACTAGAAAGTTATAAATATAATAGTTTAAAATAAAAAAACGCTAATAATTACTACTTTTTAATTTGATTTAATTAAAAACGTGACATTTAATAAGATTAAAAATAACTATTATATTAAGTTAATTAATAATAATAATTAAGAAATAAAAAGATAAACTCGTTATAATATTAATAACAAATTCTTATTAATTAAAAACGTAAAAAAAAAGAATTAAAATTAAAAGTTAAAAGAAAAAGCTAAAAAACCCGGTTAAATTAAAAAAGCAAGGAAATTAAAATTAAAGTCAAAAAGGTGAATATAAATAAAATTAATATATTATATAAACGAGTAACGTGTCTTATAAGCAAGTAAGTCACATAAGCGAGTGGGCCACTTAATATATTATTACGAACCGACCAGGGTAAGCAATCAAGTAACAAGGGTACTATTCCCACTGTTCTTAATTTTACACCGGACATAAATCCAGGAAAAGAAAAACAGCTTAAGGTTACGTAATATAAATATATATAAATATGCATATTTAACAACATCTAGTAAAGAATAAATATATGTAAATAAACACATTTAAAGGTATTTAACATACTAATTATAAGGAATAAAAAATAAAATAAATAAATATAAAAAAACGGTATTTCTTATATATTTAATTATTCATTCTAATTTTTTAATTATTAATTTAAAATTATAATCACTTTTTAATATTATAATAAAAGTATTTTAAAATCTCTTTAACGAACAAGGCATTATAAATCACTTAAATTAATTTTAATTCATTATTACCTTAAAATCAAAAAAACCTAATATATATTTACTTATAAAATCAATTAACTAAGAATATATAAGGAAGTTCGTCACATTTTAATAGCTTCTTAATTAATACTTAATATTAGTTTAAGAAAAAGGACTTTTAATTAAACCGTCTCAAAACAAGTATACCCCTTAAAACTAAAAAACAACAAAAAAAGAAATAAGTAAAAAAACAACAATTAATAAGCTCTTAAACGAAAACTTTAAATTCTTTTACGGTATAATAAAAAGGTTTAAAAAAAACCAATATAAAAGTTAATTATAATTATAACTAAAGAAAAGCCCTAAAAAAACACCTTTAAAGCTTAATAAAAAGAATCATTTAAAAAAAAGGAAAAGGAAAAAATACCTAAAAAAGAAAACAAACAAGTAAAATAACCCTTACCTCTTAAAAACAAATAATTAAAACTATTTTTAAATAATAACAACCTTAATAACTTAAACGACGAAAATAATATAACGACTTTCGATATAAAAGATTTTAAACTAATTACACCTAATAAATATAATAAAATAAGTAATTTAAAAAGATTTTTAATTTAAATTAAAACCTATTTACGATTTTATTACGAAATAATTACCACTAAAAAATAAAAGGTTTTCACAGTATTTCAGCTCCTTATTAAAACTACTTTAACTTAATTTTAACTAGTATTAAAAAATCATTTAAAAAATAAACCAAACGCTTAAAAAGACATAAAGAAGGTCTTTAAGAATTATAAAAAGTTTAAAAAACAATTTAAATCTATATTCAGCAATTTAATCCTTAAATAATAAGCCGAAACTCGACTTTATAAACTACAACAAAATAAAAAGGCTTTAAATTACGTTATTAAATTTAAGAAACTTGTAAGCTAATTATAACTACTTATTAAGAACTTATATTACTTATTTTATTAAGAACTAAAAAACCATATAAAAAATAAGTTATATAAAATAAACCTATATAAAAAAAAACCTAAAAAGTTTAATAATTACGTTATAATAATAATTACGTTATAATAATAATTACGTTATAATAATAATTACGTTATAATAATAATTACGTTATAATAATAATT